>JXTC01000002.1:2413962-2467677 GCA_002914845.1 Trema orientale
GCAGTAAAAGATCAACTAATAAAATAAATATAATTATAATCTAGTTTAAATCACCACATAAAGAAAGCATGACTGAATTTATATGAGAAACTAGAGAATAATATATTGACAATAAAAATATTGAAGAATTTAACAAATCAAATTTATGAGTGTTGAAGCACTCTCAGGAATCAAACTGGGAAATAGAAAAACTACACAACTAAGATCATCTCTCTAGCCTCTCTAAAAACTAGCCTGACATCTTACTCATCTCACACTCTTTCTCTAGAAAAAGTAGAGTTTTCTCTCTCAAAATTGGTGTGTTTTTTCTCCTCTCACGTTCAGGGTATTTATAACTGAGGTTGGAGTGTTGTGCAAGTTCCCACGTCTCTAATGGTGGCCTCTGATTGGTCATGTGATGTGTTAATTTCTCACAATTTTCTCTTTCCCTTTCTCTCTCTTCCTTTTCTTTATTCACGTTTTCTGAGCTGTCAGGCGTGATCAGGTGCGGCTGAAAATCGTAAGCTCGGCACAAAACTCGCGCGTAATTGGCTGAAGGAAAAGGTTAAGTCAACGGGTTGAAGTGGCGATCAAAAACTGGTTGAAAAACCAGTTATACGGGAGGCGCGAAGCACAAGAACGGACACGGCTTAGTGGGATGCTGTAGCACTGACGTCGGTGGGCCCCAGCTATCAGATTCCACGCTCGCCTGCTCCCGCATGAGCTACACGCGCCCGTCTGATGCTCCTGAGGCTTGATCGAATGGCCGAGATCGCGAGTTGCTTCTCCATCTCTCACTCGCGAGTCTGGGCTTCGTTTTCTGATTTTTTTCTCTTTTTTTTTTAATTTTAATTTGAAACAAAATAAAATAATAAAATAAATCATAATCTAAATTAAATAAATAATTAATCCGAATTTAAATAAAACTAAATTATCCTATAAATATTAAATTAAATTAAATACCTAAAATCTAATAAAATTAAATAAAAATTATATCTAAATATTAAAAATCAAATTAATTATAAAATAATCTAAATCAAACTAAAAATCACTAAAAACACACAAAATATTTAAGAAAAAGAATATAAATAACTCTATTTTCATAGAGTTATCAGCTTATTCCTTCTAAACCTTTCACAACACGGTTCATAATTTTCTTGTCTAACTGCAGCCTATGGTGGTGGTTGATCTCTACGTCTTTCCTCCCTTTTTCTAAGCCTTTTTAATTGTCTTACTTGTGTCTCAACCAACTCTGTTAACCTACCAATAACAGTATCCTTGTTAGTCTCATTCTCAATAGAGCCCCTCTGTACAGTTGCCCTCTCATTTACATCCAAGCACAATATCCAATAATAAAAAAATAACATATCATAACATATGGCATCAAATTTAATGCAAACACCAAAAATCAAAACTTATTGGTTGACTGAGCTTTTTGTCACATGATCATATGCATGTAGACAATCTTCAGAAACGATTAGACCTCCGCTCCGATACCAATACTGTAACACCCTCTAGTTTAACCATATTGTTCTATATAGCTAAAATATGAAGTATTATTCTTTCTTAAATATCATCTTTAGTTTTATAAAAAGAGTGGGCAAATTTAAACTTTCCAAAACTTTTAGACAAAGAAACTGCGAGGCATTACTTGCTAGAAGTGACTTTACAAAATGTACAAACAGAACGGATTTTCACCAATTGCCATCAGCAGTAGTATTTATATTACACCAAAATATCTCAACATAAAGAAATGCCGCCCACAGGTCAAGATCGTCCACATCTGTATGATCATGGCACTAAAAAGCAAGCCAGACAACTAGGTAGTTAACACCAAAATATGCCTCCTCATCTACATCACAAGACCAAAATGAGCTAAAGCTCAGTAAGTAAAAACTACGCATACTCACGTATGCTTTAAAATCTCATAAAATTCTCATTGTACACTTTTCTTTCTTAAACATTTCAGTCTATGCATTTTCTTTAAAAAAAAAAAAATTTATAGTTGGGCCCCTTAGAACATTGCTAGTCCCGTAAGTCGATAGGTCGTGATAACATTGGGCGGAAACTCTGGCCAAGAGTAAAAAAAATAAGGTGCGACTGTCGTGTGAGGTTTCTGAAAACTCCTTCCCTCATCAAAGGGGTATCCTACACCGCACTAATATTGTCCCACTTCAATGAGACACATCATAAAATTCGCAAGTCCCGCTTCAACAGGAGAGTCTACATTAGCAGACTTACCTAACCAGTGCTGATAGACTAGCAATTGTCATTAAAACCTATCTTATAAAATTACTACAATGATACTTACTTTTAAAAACTCTGTAATGAAATTCTCAATTTGCATGCAAAACGTGCCATGCACATGTCATTTTATAACTTTCAAGAATGAGTAAGTTTCACATAATAACATCTTCCATGTAACTCTTGTGATTTAGTAGTAAGTCTTTACTTACCTTGTGTCCTGAACAGAAATGAATTGTGGAAAAGGTCAATATCCTCTAGAGATTGGCGTGCTATTCACCTGTCATAATTTACTGTTATTCAAAATGCACATTTTTGCCAAAAGAATGCATCAAGATACTCGAACAAGACCGAAACCAGAATTTTTCCCAAATTAGGAAACTTGATCTTAAAATGACTGAGAAGCATGTAAATCACTTAAGGTACTTGGCAGTCAATAACTAGCATTGAAAAACTGTTCAAAAGTATTAAAATATGAATGCTAGTTCATTAGCACAAAAATGATCCAAAATGGCACATAATTTTGTAAAATTAGTCCATTTGCTCCTAAATGGTGCCAATTCATTTTAAAAATATTTGGACAGCACCTCCCCTATTTTTAGGACATTCCCACATGATCAAAATCATGGTTTTAAACCTGCAATAATAATTAACAATCTAATTTCCACATATACACATCAAAGAGGATCACTTAGAACAATCTAAGTGTACTTGAACTCTTTTTCGATTTAAATAAGTTTAAAACTATTTTTACACTTGTATGTCATCAGAACTAGCCACCAAATAAGTGTAATAAACAGTAGAATCAATAAAATATACGCTCCAAGTTTAGGAAATCAGATTATAAATATAGAAAACTTAATATACTATAAATAAAAATACTTAATTCCATAAATAGCAAATTTTGGGGGCTTTAGGTCTAACTTTAATCTTGCACTTAGCTTTTATGTTTCCAACAATATATAAGAGTTCCTAGGACCATTATTCATCAAATAATAACTTAGTTTTAAGAGCTGAATAAAGAAAATTGACTACAAATTCAAAATGTCACTTAAACCTTACCTTGATTAGTTTGAGTCTTTGCTACACTTCTTGCCTTCTATCTCCACCAAACTGATTCCCAAGGCTTAGAAATAGATTTTTGAACTTAAGAGGACTGGAAGAAACCAAGATTTAAGTGGAAACAAGTAGAGAATTAAAATTATAGGGAAAGACCGAGAAAGAAGAATTAGTAGAACTACCTTGACTAGTTTTGATCTATCTTGCTTTCTAGAGTTCCAACTTGAGTTCTACCACTTAGAAACTCTTAGAGATGGTTAAGGAAAGTTGATAAAAGTATAAAAAGGTGTTGGAGAGGCTCAGGTCGTGGCTGGAGAGAAACAGAATGAAAATGACCTGATTTGGTCTAAGAGTAACACTTTATGACTAAGAAATGACATAACTTAAATTCTATTTTTGGTATTTTATACTTTATTTCCCATGTGTCAAGCTTTTAATCACTTTTGGCTTACTCACCACGTTTATGACCATTCCTATATACTCAAGTGTAGACCAAAGTGGTGAAACCTTGCTTAAAAAGTGAAATCTAGTCATACTTTGACTTATGATCCCATATGGCCAATCTTATTGTAATCTGGTGGAACCTAGCCCCATAACCAATCATTAAACATAAAAATAAGTCAATTAGACTCCAATTAATAATACAAAAATAGTATTAGCACTTAATAATTAGAATGCACAAAAATGATATTACGTGATTAAGCTGAATCTAAGCTAGCTTAGTGCAATAACACACACATCAATGTCGTGAATGCCACCTCGTGCTTATCTGGAGCCGACACATAAAATGCTATAAATGAATCCTAGACATTGAATTAAAGCTATTTGACGTGTTAAACACACAGTGAATTCGGCTCCGAAATACGTAAAAAATTATATTTTACCGAAAAACTATTATTTGACCGAGTTATTACCGAGTTATCAACAAGTATGATCTTAATGCATGTGCATATAGTATTGCTTTCGTAAATATATTCTTTATTTATTTAGCATACCGAGCTCTCTCTCTAAGGGTATTGAACCTTTACACTGCATCGGGACACTTCGACAAGCATTAGTGTAATAACATGTATATAAATGCACATAACATAACGAATGAGCATGTTACTATGAAAGTGGTATTAATGAATTCTAGATGCCTAATATGCAATCAAAACATATTTATTATTGGCTTAGTATGCATGTGAGAATCTCAGGCACCACAATCTTTCTCTTAGTTCTCGTGTTTTTATTTGTTTTTCTCGGGTTTTGAATAATTATAGAAGCATTGGACAAGCTTACCAAGTTGGTAAAGAACAAATTAAGGCGTTTCAAGCAGAAGCTCAAGTGCCGCGGTGCTGTGTATGTAGCACTGCGGTGCCCAAGTTTCTGGAATTTTATCTAGAACCCAGAGTGCCACTCTGCTATGCAAGTAGCGCAGCAGCGCTACCCTGTTTTTGTCCCAGCACCGCGGCGCAGTGCTGTCTACCTAGCGCCGCGGTGTTGACACGTGTTCTGGTACTTTTTGGCCAGATTTAACCTAGCCGCCAAGGAGATATAAAAGGGATTTTTTGGGATCCGAGAGAAATATCTTGGGAGGTGTTTTTCAGAATTTGCTCAACTATTTTCAATGGATAAGAAGAATGAAGAGGAGGATCTGAAGAGAATCTCAGCAAATCAAAAGAGTTTTTCTTTCTCATCTCTTCCTTTCATAATGTTGTTCTTATTTATGTTGTTTTTATTCTTTTTCATTATGAGCTAAGTATTTTCTCTAGAGGAATGATGTAACCTATACTTGAAACTATGTCTTGATTTTCAATATCAATTTTGTGGTGATTTTCCCATTAGTTTATTTGTGTTATTTTGCTCTTTATGTTTCTCAATTGATTAGCAACCATTGGGATGCTTTGATTTCTAGAATCCAGTACTTGAAAGAGGGGATTTATAGAGATATAACTAGAACAATACAACCTAGGATGTTGTAGAGTTTAAAAAGACCTATGAATCCTTTGAAGCTTGTTATTAAGAACTACAAAACTTAATGAACTCTTGTTTTCTCAATTTTGAATAGAGATATTGAAATTGGAATTTAAGGATAGTTTTCACTCGGCACTGGAGAGAGGAAGTAGAAATAATTTTGAGTTCTTGCTTATAAACTAGGAAAATTAATCAAGTGACATTGTTAATTGAAAGACATAGTGGATAATTAGGTGAAATCAAACCTTTAGAATTCATTCTCATTGTTAATTTCATTTAAATTTTCAATTGTATTGTGACATTTAGTTTTGTATTTTAGAATTTCCTTTGATTACTATTCTTCCACAATTAATTTGAATTGTCTAGATAAAATTAAGATTATCTAATTACGGTACTTAGTAGAAATTCAATATCAATCTTTGTGGGTACGACAACCTTATTTACTATTTTACTATAAAACTTGACACCGTGCACTTGCAGTATAATTTTTGTAAACATCTGGCGTCCCATCTTCCCCTCATTCTCCTCCTCCTTATTCTTCTCCTTAATCTCTCTCCCTGACATCTCGAAGGGATCAGAGATTTTTTCAGTTTTCTTTAATTTTTCTAGTAAGTCTATATATAGATCTGGTTTGTAGTACCACCTTTTGTGTGGATTTAAGTTCATTTACCAAATCTTGAATTTGAGAGTTTCTTCTTTGATTTAAATTTGTTAGGCGGATGAGTTGGTTTTCTTTTCAATAGGAATGGATCTCAATTGATGTTGAAATTATATAGTCTACCCCTCCAAGAATGTAGTCCGAGAGCAAGTGTCGAAAGCAATAGTTTCTTGGTGGCCCTTGATAACTTTTTCTCTTGGAGAATTAACATAACTACAAATCTTACTGCTATTGTGTTTGTGATCTATTTTTCTTCTCTTTGTTTTTAGGAGTTTGAAATTGTTATCCTTATCTTGTACTGTAATTGAAGCTCTTTTGCTTCGAATATTGATATTCTCTTGAAGAGCCTGTTTTTATCAATATATATATATATAGGTTGCCAATCCGGTAGATTTTTTTTTTTTTACTTATATGTAGGTATTTTTTTTCTAGCCGTTGGATCATCATCTAACAATGATCTAACGGCTAAAATGAGATACATAAAAAGACGTGTATCATTAATGTTTTTCTCTCTTCTACTTTTTAATATAAAAAAATGCGCAAAAAAAATTTTCATTGGCTCAATTGATACCTATACATAGGTAAAAAAAAAAAATACCTACTGGATTGGTGCCCATATATATATATATATGGGTTTGGTTTAAATGGTTACAACAATATTTATCCATGGATAGTTACAATAGTTTAGACCGTTAGATCTAATATCGTACGGTGGTAATTAGTTTAGTGGTTAGCCAAAAAAATTTAATGCTATTTATTACCATCAAAAAAATTTAGTCACTACTTTTTTTAGTATCCATTCATGGTCACAAAAAAATTGTAACCATTGAGAAGTCCTCCATATATATATATATGTACAGGGAGATGTTTCAGTGGAGATGTTTATTTTTGGTCCATGGATGGGTAAAATTGATCAAGTTGAATATGACCTACAATAGTAAGTAATCACATTTATTTCCATTATTTGATTAATTAATGTTAGATTCAAATATTTTTCCTTTTTTTTATTTCTTTTCTTTTTTAATTTTAACTTATAAGTTTAATTTTTTAAATTGCATTTAATCTTATCATATTGTGCTACTAATAAGAAAAAAGAATTTTTTTGAGAATATAAATAAGGTTAGTTTTTTTATGGGATGTGAACGTTAGTATTTTTTTTTTTTTTGAAAGGGTATAACATTAGTTTTGAAATTATAAAAAAGAAAGAATGTTAGAAGGAATGGTTTTTTAATGAAAAATTTAATATATATATATTAAATTTAATATATAGAGAAGTCCTCCATATATATATATATATACACAATTAGTTCTTCAGAAAATATATTTACACACAGTTAGTTGTTTTTTTATTTTTTTTAAATAAAAATCAGTAGTAAAATGAAAAAAAGAAAAAAACAATGGAAAAGGGATTGAAAAAATAAAATTTTAACTCATAAGTCACACACAGGTTATTAATTTTTTAAGTTATAAATAGCTTTCTATATTTATATAAGTATTAATTAGATTTTTATTTTTTGATAAAATTACTAATATCGTTATAACCATCATATCAAAATTGCCCAAATGAAAGTACATGTTAATAGAGTAAAAACAAAAATCTTCATTGAAACATGACGTGTGTGTATATATATATAGTTAATGAGACATGTAACGTATTAAAAATTAGGTCACATATTTTTTATTTGGTAATTAATTAGCCCAAATTAACTAACACAACTGCGTGAGAACAGAGGCCAAGTACGTTTGAAATAAAAATTAAAAAAAAATAGCGTGTTAAGCATATTTCTTTATATTCTGTATTTTATATTTTACTTTTTTTTATTTATTTTAAGTGCTTTAATTTGTTTTATGTGTCTCGTGTTTCATGTACAGAATAAAAAAATATCTAATGTCCGTCATATAAACTTGGTAGTTTTTCATTCGTCAATTCATCGCATTCGCGTGAAATAGGTAAAGCGAAAAAAAAGAAAATGACATTATTATTTTACTTAATAATTTTTTGCATGAAATCTAATTGCTTCAATTGAAGACATTATTCCTAACATAGTATTATCCCCAAAGGGAGGCACATTTCGTTCTTTCTTTCTTTTTTCTTTTTTAAATAATGAAATAAAGAAAAGAAGAAAATTTATTGAATATATCTCATCTTACTTCAGTTTGAAAAATATGCCTCTGGCTTCTTTAAAAAATATGCCTTTCGGACTAAACTACCCCACGTGTTAAAAAAAAAAATCGAGCACCATCGAAATTCAAAATGTATCAAAGATTGTAAAACAATTATCGAAATTACTGAGGGCATTTTGGTGTTTATAGTAACCAAAAGCATATATTGTCGATTTTTTCTTAAGGCGAGCATATTTCACAAATTTGAATGTTACTAAGCTTTTATAATAAAATTCCAAAAATAATTACAAAAAGAAAAAGAAAAAGAAAAAAAAAAAAGAGTAGAAAAGATAAGCATTAGAGCATATACATTCAGATCAGAGTCTGACAATGGAATAAAACTCTAATATAGAGCTATAGTTAATGAGGCATGCGCCGAAGAAATAATATGTAGCTCGTTAATAAGTTATTCGCCCAATAATATATAGCTAGTTAATGAGGCATGCGCCGAATTAATTATTTGGTCGAATACTTTTTAATGGGCAATTAGTCCAAACTACCATAATTGCATGAGATAATAGGCCAAAGTTTGAAAATAAAAATTAAAAATTAATAGCGTGCTTACTAAATATCGGGTTTTTTTTTTTAATTTAATATATGTTACTTTATTTTTTAATTTTATTTTTATTTTAAGTTTTTTAATTTGTTTTATGTGTTTCGTGTTTCACGCACAGAAGTTGGGGAAAAAAAAATCTGATGTTTTTCATTTGATTTAATGTGGCTGTTTTCGTTCATCACCCCATAATATATTATGTTGACTATTCATTTTCGTTTTAATAAATAACAACTTCACGTTAATTTCTTCTGGTTGTGTTGAGGAGTATCCCGTAGCAGTAAGAATCTTATTGATCAAATCAACACAACAAAACGCCAACCAACTAGCAATCCGTGGTGATATCAGATCATGGCAGAGTTCTTGAAAAAGATCAAGACAGTACATATCCTGGTGATACCATATCCACCTCCAGGGCATTTCCTTCCCACAATGGACTAGCCAACCAACTAGCAATACGTGGCTTAGCCATTACGTTTCTAATCACACCTAAAAACCTCCCTATTCTCCAGCCTCTTCTCTCTATTCATCCTTGCATTGAACCCTAGTTCTCCCTTTCCCTACCCACCCCGCCATCCCTGCCGGCATCGAGAATAAGTTAGAACTCCCCTTTACTTTCCTCCCAAACATCTTATCTGCTTTGTCCCAAATCCACGACCCCGTCCTCCAGTGGTTTCTGTCCCATCCTGCTCCTCCTCTGACTATAATCGATGATATGTTCTTTAGTACTTGGACGCACCCTCTGGCCCAATGTCTCGGCATCAGACGGCTAGCGTTCTCTCCCCTAAATGAAAAGATGACTACTGAAAAACTTTTGTATTATTATATTAACTTCCTCGATGAATAGAGAAAGGTACAGAGCGTTTTTATATACAAAGTGGGTAAAAGGATAAGGACTGAAAAAGTAATTGCACAAGTAAATAGAATTTGCTAGAAGAATTCTGTAACAAAAAAATTATTCCCTCTACGAGGTGATCTTTAGGATACTGCATAGTCAGCAACAGGTGACCTGGAAGTTGACTTTGTTGACTTATCTTCCAGCTATCATTCTTCTTCAATAGCCTCCCTCAAGCTGGACTGTATTTTGGAACAACAGCAAGCTTGTTCTTCAAGTAGTGATGCTGAGTGATAGACAGAGCCTTCGTTAGTATATCTGCAACCTGTTCTTCTGTAGGCATATATCTGATCTCCAGATCCTTGTTTACTACTTTATCTCGAATGAAATGTACATCAATTTCAATGTGCTTTGTTCTTGAGTGGAAAACAGGATTTGAGGCAAGTTGCTTGGCACCTGCATTATCACACCAGAGAACAACCGGATTTTCACTTTTTACTCCAAGTTCAGAAAGCAAAGATTGCAGCCATCTAATATCTGTTGCAGCTTGAGCAAGTGCTCGATACTCGGACTCCGTACTTGACCTGGCAACTGCTTTTTGTTTCCTTGAACACCATGCTAGTAAATTCCCACCGAAATAAATGCAGTAGCCAGAAGTAGATTTTCTATCATTGATGGAGCTTGCCCAATCAGCATCTGAGTATCCTTCTATGTTTAGTGTTGTTGCTAGAGAGAAGTATAATCCTTGTCCAACTGTGCCCTTTAAGTACCTGAGTATTCGTTTGCAAGCTTTCCAGTGGTTTTGAGTTGGTAATTGCAGAAACTGACTCAATTTGTTTACAGCAAAGGAGATATCAGGTCGGCTGAGAGTGAGATATTGCAAGGCTCTGATAGTGCTTCTGTAAAGTGTCGGATTCTCAAAGGGCTCACTATCAGTCAAACTTAGTTTGTCACCTTGACTCATAAGTGTTGGACTATGTTTTGCATTCACCATATTTGTTTTTTGCAGCAAATCTATAGTGTATTTTGCTTGTTTAGAGCAAACTGTTTGTTAAGGACAACAATAATATTTTTGACTTTCTCATCATTGCTCCCAGTTAACAAAATATCATCCATGTAAACCAGCAAGTATAGAATAGACTTATTATTCTTGAACACAAATAGGGATGCATCTGATTTTGAATTTTGAAAACCCAAAGCAATGAGAGTACCTTTGAGCTTATCAAACCAAGCTCTTGGAGCCTGTTTCAAACCATAGAGAGCTTTCTTTAACTTGCAGACTGAGTTAGGATGAGATGGACTAACATAGCCTGCTGGTTGTTTCATAAATACTTCCCCTTGCAACTCACCATTTAAGAAGGCATTGTTAATATCAGCTTGCTGTATATCCCAGTGATTTGTAACTGCCAAGATGAAGATTACTCGAATAGTGGATGGCTTGACAACTGGACTGAAATTTTCAAAATAATCAAGTCCGAGTGTCTGCTGAAATCCCTTAGCCACAAGTCTGGCCTTATGTCTTTGGACTAACCCATCTTGATTATATTTTATAGAAAGACCACTTATTGTCAACAACATTCATTTCTAGACTGTAAGAAACAAGTGACCATGTTTGATTCTTGATCAGGGCAGCATACTCTTCATCCATGGCTTGTTTCCATTCTTTGCTCATTATAGCCTTTTCAACACCATCATGTTCTGTATATACCGATGGTAAGGCGATCTGGCTAGTATATAGTTTAGGTTTGAAAATACCTACTTTGGATCTTATAATCATTAGATATGTAGGTACTGGTTTAAGTTTTTTGTGAGGGACAATTTCAGGGTGAAGGTCCCATGGAAAAGGCTATTCAGTTACGATAATAAGTGGAGTATCATGGAAGAGCTGAGGAGTTTGAATTTTACCTTGATTGCTGTTAGGGATAGAGTCAGAAGAACCTGGTGATGCTACAGAGAAATCTTGGTAATGATTAGAATCAGAAATAGCATTGCTTGAACCTTGTTCTAGAGAAAAAACTGGAAATTGATGGCATTTGAGTCTGTAGACTGAGAAGGAGTGGAGTGATGGGAAAAACCAGAAGCAAAAGGAAATTCGTGTTCATTAAATGACACACTTCTAGCTATATATATGCGACCTGAAGAACGAAGACATTTTTACCCTTCATGATTTGGACTGTAGCCTAGAAAGACGCATTTAGTTGATTTGAATTACAATTTGTGATTGTTATAGGGCCTAAGAAGTGGAAATAAGGCCTAAGAAGTGGAAAGCAAGCACAATCAAATATCTTGAGGAATTTAAGATCTGGTTTAAGATTGAATAGTGCTTCAATAGGAGACTTATGATGCAAAGTGGGAGTGGGAAGGTGATTAATGAGAAAAGTAGCAGAATTTTTCCCACCAGAAGCTTAATGGCATGCCTGCTTGAGCTAATAGTGTTAAGCCCATTTCAACAATATGTCTATGCTTTCTTTCTGCCCTGCCATTTTGTTGATGTGTTTGTGGGCAAAGGATATCCGAAATGAATGCCAAGATCATTTAAAAAGGGTATTAAACTGCAATATTCTCCACCCCAATCAGTTTGTGATGTTTTTATTTTTCGATCAAACTTTCTTTCAACTAGACTTTGAAACTGTATGAAGGTAGCTTTTGCATCAGACTTCAAGTGTAAAGGAAATATCCATGTGAACCTAGTAAAATCATCTATGAAGTGAATGTAATATCTAAAGCCTTCTGTTAACATAATTGGTGCAGGACCCCAGATATCTGAGTGTATGAGTTCAAGTGGTGCTGAAGTTGTATGCTTGGAACTATGAAAATGAATTTGATGTGATTTTCCAAGTTGACAAGCATTGCAGAAATTAAACTTGGAAGAAAAAGGCAACTTTTCATTCATTAAAATTTCATGAAGTACAGAAGAGGATGAGCCTCATATGCCATATATTTGCATCACTGGACTGAGTGAACTCAACAGAACAAGACTCAAAGGAAGGCAACTTAGACTCTAGACTACTTGATGAACATACAAAAGATGACTGGTTATTCGACTTGATTAATGAAAATGACACTGATAAACAACTGATAGAACCATCAAGAGAACAAGATTGAGGCATCACCAACTGATAAAGGCCATTACTGAGTTTCCCCTGGAGCAGCACCTTCTTCATGACCAAATCCTTAACAAAACAGAAATCAGAATAAAATACAGCATAGACACGATTATCTTTTGTCAATTGAGAGACACTAAGTAGGTTTTTGGTTATTTTGGGCATATGAAGAACCTGATTCAGTAATAAAGACGTATGACCAGCATTTGATGAAATCAAAGATTTGCCAACATGAGATATATTCAAAGAGTTATCATTTCCAACAAGTAGTTTTTCCTTACCCTTGTAGTCTGTTTTCTAGATCAATGTGTTTATATCTGTAGTGATATGATTTGTTGCTCCACTGTCAATATACCAGGCAAATTCATTTCTAGTTGCAGACCCAGAGGCAAGATAGGCATGCTATGAGTTTTGAGGATTTGGTTGATGAAGTTGACTTAAAGGAGCAGCAGCTTGAAATTGATTGCCTTGATTTCCTTGAATAGCAACATGGCCAACTCGTCCACAAAGCTGACAAACAGGGTGAATTCCATCACCATGCCCCCCTCGGCCATGACCATGACCTCTTAGATTGAAGGAAGCTCGGCTAGAAAATGAGTTTGGAGATGAAATAGCAAACCCAGGAGGAGGCCTAATATTAAGATTATGGCGAAGGTTTGTAGCAAGATTGGCAGAAGGATTGTTAAGGTCAATTAACGCTGAAGAAGTGAGTTGTTCAAGGTGCATCTCTTGACTTTAGAGCAGAAATTGAACTTCCTGGAGAGTAAAGGTGTCATGGCACGAGGTGAGATTCACAACAATAGAGTTATACTCTTGATTCAGACCCCTCAAATTATACAAGATTAGTTCTTCATCAGAGATGAGTTGGCCAGTAGCAGAGAGTGTCTCGGCTATGGATTTCATTTTCAGAATGTAATCATGAATAGTCAGAGAGCCCTTTTTGAGGGATTTGAGCTAGAATCGAAGCTGCAGTGTGCGAGCTTTGGATTGAGAGGTGAAGAGATTTTCAAGGGTACGCTATATTTCAAAGGAGCTGGTGCAACGAACAACATGTCTAAACATACTTTCAGAAATAGAATTGAGAAGCCAAGTTACTAGAGACTGATCAGTATAAAGCTAGAGAGCAAAACCAATATTGAGCTGACGAACTTCACCAGGAACAGGGCCACCAGTGGTGTGATCAATAAAGCGAGGAGGACAAGGGACTGTGCCCAGAAGGAATCCTTCAAGGTCATGAGCACAGACTGCCGGAAGCACTTGAGAATGCCAGAAAGAGTAATTAGTTCGGTCAAGTTTAATGGATAAAGGAGCTAGACTCTGAAA
The DNA here is from genome assembly GCA_002914845.1 of Trema orientale. NCBI lineage: Eukaryota > Viridiplantae > Streptophyta > Magnoliopsida > Rosales > Cannabaceae > Trema > Trema orientale. The sequence continues at coordinate 2,427,837 of JXTC01000002.1, forward strand.
AAGTGCTGGAGCAGCAAATAGGGGAGCTTGAGAAAGAGTTGGTGCCAGAGGCACAGTAAAGACTAGGGTTGAACTAGAGACTGGGCCAGTGGTGGCTGAGGAGGAGGGAGTTGACAGTGAGGCCATTGATGGTAGTCACTATCTTTGGTACCAAAATGAAAAGATGACAACTGAAAAACTTTTGTATTATTATACTAACTTCCTCAATGAATAGAGAAAGGTACAGAGCATTTTTATATACAAAGTGGGTAAATGGATAAGGACTGAAAAAGTAATTGCACAAGTAAATAGAATTCGATAGAAGAATTACGAGGTGATCCTTAGGATACTACATAGTCAGCAACAGGTGACCTAGACAGTTGACTTTATTGACTTATCTTCCAGCTATCATTCTTCTTCAATATCCCTTAATGCGTGCACTCTTCATAAATTGTGGAGCACTGTAGATAAGAAATATGATGAAGTTATCAACAAGCATACGGTGCATGCACGTTGCTAATGTCACAAGCCGGGGTGTCATTGTTAACACGTTTCCAGAGTTGGACGGTGAGGTATTGGATTAGTTGAAAAACAATGTCTTTGGCCATGAGCGGGCTTGTAGCATTGGCCCTTTGCTCTCCTTTCCTGTCGAGAAAAGCCCAAAGATTTCTGCAGACAAAGTTATAGGATGGTTGGACATGTGTAAAGAAGATAACTCTGTGGTGTCCGTAGGCTTCGGAAGTCAAATCAATTTGACAGGAACTCAAATGGAGGCTCTAGTGAATGCGCTTGATGAGAGCGAAGTCTGGTTCGTTTGGGCCATCAAAAAGCCTATGAAGGGAGTACTACAAATGGGCGAAACCGATGATACCAGTATGGTCCCCACTTGGTTCGAAGATCGTACGGCTAGGACGGGTCTTGTTTTTAGGGGTTGGGTCCCACAAGTCGCGATCTTTAGGCATCGCACTGTAGGTTCCTACTTCACACATTGTGGGTGGAACTCGATGCTCGAAGGGATTTTTTCTGGTGTCCTACTTCTTGCATGGCCAATACAGGCTGATCACTTTAATAACGCAAGGCTAATGGTGGATAAGCTCGGTCTAGCAGTTCAGGTTTGTGAGGGTCTGAGCACGGTGCCAAAACTGACTGAGTTGGCTAAGGTTTTGGTGGAGTCAGTAGGTCAGACTTCGCCTGAGATGGCTCATGCTATGGAGTTGGGAAAAGTGGCTTTGAAATCTACCAGTCCAGGTAGGAGTTCTCATATAGCGTTGGATGCACTGGTTAAAGATTTGTCTTCCACTTATTAATGGGAACAAAGTACTTATAAAATCCCAGATTTTATGGTGTTTAAAGTAGAAATTTTAATGATTATTAGTTGGAATTAAGTGAAAAAGTTTTTAAAAAATTTGTGATCTTTTCAGAAATTTTGAAAGTTGTGGATGTTGTAACAAATATTAGTTTGTAAACAAAACCGAAAATAGAAATGACAATGGGACGGATCGGAGACGGTTTTTCAATTACCATCCCCATCTTCGAAAGCCAATCACAATACCATACCCGCCCCATTAACCATTCTTTTAAATGCAGAGACGATGCGTGTATTAACCAACAGATAACGGAAAAAATCGTGATTACTCATTATCCATTGGTAATAATAAAATATTTAAAAAATTCAGATGAAAATACTAAATCTTATTCATAATTAACAAAATATTAAACACAATAATATACTAATAATTTTCAAACTCTAAAATTTAAATATATAAGTACATATAACTCTTTAAATTCATTATTTTACTAAAGATATAAGAATATAAATAGTCTAAAATTAAATACATATCTATATGTATAATAATTTTTCTATGTGAATATATATATCGGGTCGGGTATGGTGTGGATTATGCTAATATCGTCCCCGCACTATACCCACATATTAACGGTGCAGTTATTCCTCGCTCTGGTCATTTTTCTCACTTTAGTAGTTTTTTCCCTCTTCATTTGGATTAGATAACCACGGATACCCATAACCATGGATTATATTGTGATTCCTAACTCAAAGTGGGAAAAAAAAAAGGAAAAAAACTAGGGACCAAATGGCAACCATGTTGCATATTTGGTGTAAGCCATCTGGCCATTAAGGCCATAAATCACTCTCTTCCCTCTCGATAACTCTAAATCACCTTTTACTCTCGCGTTTCACCCTTCATCGAAAAATGGCCAGTGTTGCAATTAGCACGCCTCTGTCTAATTCGTTAGAGTCTCAAGGCTAAAACGACCATCTTGGCCTTTGCCCATTCTCTGGCACTGTTACCACTTTAAATCGATAGCTTATGAAGTGAGATTTGAAAGTTCCCTTTTACAAAGTTGATTTAGCTCACCTTGGAGAAGAAGATAATGGTTTGTTTTCTAATATGGGTTTCACATGTGACCTTTTGATCCAATCATTAGATTGTGAAATTGATTGCACTTTTAGAATGTACTAGTCAATTGATGATAAATGACAAATATGATGACAGTTGAAAACATCGTTTGACAAAACCTACTCAACAATGCATAAGTTTAGCCTCGTTTTGGATGTTGAGACTTGGTTTTGCAATTGAGTCTAATTAGAGGCATGTGTGCAAACTGTTGAATCCTAAATCTGCTACTAATTTATATCCTCTTTCGTGACAATTTTTGAGATCAGCAGTATTGCCATGGGGATGTACATTTACTTCTTATAGAGCATCTTCAATGCCTCCATCATTGAAGACAATATTAGCAGCTTCATCAGACTGAGAGCCTTAAGCTGAACTTGCTCTACCTTTTGGATAATTTCTTTTTACATGCCCAGACTGTCCACATGTCCAGTAAATGATCTTCTTCTTTTCAGAGTTTCTTTTCTTTTTGTCAACTATCAATGCTGAACCTTCAGAAAATACATTATCTCCACCACTACTTAGCTGTCTTTTTTCAAAAAAGAGTTTGCTTCTTACTTCTGAAAAAATCACGGACTCCTTCCCATACATCACAGTTGGCTTCATATGCTTATAGGAAGATGGAAGAGATAAGATGAGTCGTAATGCTCTGTCCTTGTCATCAATCTTAACTCTAATGGCCTCAAATTCATAAACGATACCGTTTAAGACACTTAGATGATCTAATACTATTATACCTTCACTCATATGTAGTGTATGAAATTACTCCTTTAGGTACACTCAATTTGAGACTCCTTTCACCTGATACAATTCTCCGAGCATTTCCCAAAATTCCTTGGCTATAAATATTTCAAGTACATTTATAAGAATATTTTTTGCCAAGAATATCTACATCGCACTTGCAGCTCTATCGTCTAGATCTTCTCAGTCTTCATCGCTAATTTTGACTTTTTTAGAAATATCTCTTCCCTCCAAAACCTTGTGCAGACCAAATGGAATTAATAAATCCTTGAATTGAACCTCCCACAAGCTAAAGTTGATGTTGCCATCAAGTTTCTCCAAATCAACTCTAATCGAAATTGAATATTTGATTCCTAACATTTTTGGACTTTTTGCTTGAGAAACCTGGTAGGAAAAATTCTCAAGAAAGATTAGAGGGTTCAAATGCTTCCATTTGAAGACAACTTCTTCTGGATCATTTCTGTTTGCTCCTCCAAACCACCATGTATTAGAATACTGTTCTCAACAAATCGGTACCACCGACAAAATTTTACTATTCATAGTTTTACTATTCATATAATAGTAATATCGTAGAAAACTGAAAAAAATTCATTTGTCACCACTAGAGCTCTGATACCAATTATTAGGAAAAATTACCTCAATTCTACTGTTTTATCGTATATGTGAATAGTACCGTATATATGAATATTACTATACTTATAAACAGTACTCAGAAATAAATGTAGGAATAAAGTTAACAAATAAGACGCACATAATTTACGTAGTTCAACTAATATTGGCTACATCCATGGAGCTATTGCAGATCTTTCACTATAAGGAGAAATTTATACAAGTGTTTACAAACACTTACTCACAACTCTGATCCCAATTACATCTAGGAGAAAAATAAACAATTTTTCTCTAACTTACAAGAATAAAAACACTCTATTATTCTTACTTAACAATTTGTGTTATTCACTTTTTTTAGAATAAAGGATTACACTGAGGATGGGGTATTTATAGCTGAATCCCATATCTCAATTATGTGTTTGCATCATACTTTTGTTGTTGATCTTTCAAGGAATTCGGTCAATTCTTTGCATTTAACATTTAGTGCCGAAATGGAAGAATGCGATGCCTCCTTCAGAGAATGTGGCGTCAAAAATTGTTGTGCCGTCTTTTATTTATTTTTTCTCCTTTTCCTTTTACTACCAAATTCCATATTTTTAGCCTACCTTCCTTTTTTTATTCTTTCTTCTTTTTCTTTATCTACTCCACACCTACTATGGCCCATTGTTGCTTTTTTGTCTAACACGAACCAAGGTCCCGAAAGTTGAACGAGCATCCAATTGAGCAGTAGATATACCAAAAGCATTCAATAGTTAGGCATAGTTACCTCATCATGCAGTTAGGCATAATTACCTCGATGAGATAAGAGATCAATTATTAATTTGCTCAATATGTGTTCCGCCTTAATATGGAAATATGTGGAAATAAACTAATTTGATCATCATGATGGATTTTAGACCATGTTATATATTGTATCGTGTTTAGATTTTGCTAACTACAGGTTTTAATTTTAGGATTGTTCAAAATATATACAACCATTATGCTATCAACTCTCCGATTTCCTAGACAACCTAAAATGACTATATGAAAAATCAGAACACTTTTTAGAACCAATAATTTTTCAAGGCTGTTTTATATACTTTTTATTTCGAACATAGGATCATATATGAGCACTAGCTTAGCATCACTTGCAAGATGTGTAGGTGTCTACCACCCTACAAATGGCGAGAGTCTGTGCATGTGGGGATCTTATTTGGTGGCTACGAGCCTACCTTTGATGAAAAATCATAAATCCATATTAAGAAACTTCCTGTTATAGATGATAATGAAGAGTCAGGTTTAGAGCACTAGTTAACACATAATAAGGTTTACTCTAGTTCATGATGAGAGGATAAAAGTACATGGGAGATTAGTAGATTTATATCATGTGCTATATAATTTTTTTTGATTTATCAAAACCGTGACTTTTGGTAAATTTAATAGAAAATAAAATTGGACGAGTTAATTTGCAATACTTAAGATTACTCAAATATCCAAATGCAAATATTTCAATCCCTAGAATTTCTGAACTCCAATTTAAAGAAAACATTTCATCATTCTCTTTGAGCGTAAATTAGATCAGTTAGAGTTTTAGGAAATCACTTAGTTCATGCAACAATGCAATTGATAAAACCTCAAGCCTGATTAAACAAAAGGTGTCAGAAGCAGAGTCTAAATACCTTTTCTAAAATATTATCATAAACATCAGTTTGTTAATTATTACATAGATACCCTCATATATCCATTTGGAAATTTGACAAAACAATGTCTAATTACCAGTATTGGAAGGTAGAATTGAAAAATAAATTCGAACAAATCCTGAGGAGCAAACAAAACCACGAGAATATCAAAGCAACTTGATTACCCAATAAAGTGTCTCACTCCATCACACTAACACCAAAAAAATGAGAGGAAGAAAAAAAGGGTGAGAACCTTTTTATTTCAAAAATATCCGCATATTCAATTATTCTGAAAATAAGGGAATTATGATTACAAACTTTATGCAAACTAAACCCAATTTAAAATCAAACAAAATTCCAAATGTATGTCTTTAAATTTTACGGTTTTTACATGAGACCTTGACAACCTAAGAGGGAGTGTGAATTGGGTTTTAAAACTTTTTAAGAAATTTTTCAACTATATAAAACTATAGACCACTATTTTGAAACTATTAAGCTAAATAAACAATAATACCAAATATATAGTGATATTACCAAGTAAATTAGGCACACTAAATATCAAACACACAATCACATAGTTTGCAATAAAGTAAAGAGTGTAGTAATAGAGAAAATGCAAACTCGTTTTTTACGAGGTTCAACAAACATGACGGATTGCCTTTGGCCCCGGACCTCAGCAACTTGCTTAGATCTTTGCACTATCAGATCAAGATTATGGGCTTGACAGACCTTTTTACAAACGGAATGAATTCTTCTTAAGCTTACCCAACCTTTACAATAGTCTTGAATCCGGCTCTATCAAGTCTAACCATGGATTGTTTAGACTCTGGTGCCAATCTCATCTATACCGGGTTGTTTAGATAATGGTGCCAACCTCACTAACTCATGGGTTGTTTAGACTCCGGTGACAACCTCACCTACACTCTGGTTATTTAGACTCCAGTGAGAACCTCACCCAAATATGTTTGTTTAGACTCTAGTGGTAATCTCACCTATATACAGTTGTTTATGACTCCGGTTTGTACCTCAACTCAAATGGTTTTACAATAATCAAGAGTGAACACACTCAAGAACTCTCCTCACAAAAGTAATATATACAATTTTCGCTCAGGAGATTTAAGAATAATGCACAATGAATGCTTCAAGATTGGCTCAATATGATTTAAAAGTTATTTTAATGTAGAAATAAGCTTTTGCACTTTAAAAGTAGTTGGATAACAATTTAGGTTCATGCAATCTCTTTTACAAGTAAAATAGCTTATATTAATAAGCTTATATCAAAAGTAGCTATTTTTGACAGTTAGACATAGTTACTGCCATTTTCGATAAACCGAAAGTGGATTTTCGGTAGACCGAAAACACTAGTAGTTGGTAGTACTTTTGCAATGATCACATTTTAACCGTTATATTTTTCAAGCTGTCATTTTCAGTAGACCGAAAATCCTAGTCATTTTGGCCATTTTTCAGATTTTGACAGTTTTTGGTATTTTTCAAAAACTGACTTCTAAATTTGTTTTAAACACTTTAAAAATATTAGAAATCAATTTAAAAAGAGTATTTTTTGCTATTTCAAACTTGTTTTAGTTTCACAAAGGTATTTAATAATAATTTAGAAAGTGTTGATACTAAAACATATTCTAGTTTGCAAAAAAAAAAAAAAATCTGTTTTAAGCCTATTTCAAATAATAATGATTTCAAATATATTTATAACTTATTTAAACTTAAGAAATCATATATTAAGAAATATTTTATCCATTTAAATAAATCACTATTTTCTAATTTCAAACTTCTATGATAAAATAACCATTTAAACTTTAAGATAGTTTGAAAATTCGTTTGAAAGTATGAGCCAATGCAAAGAGAATTTATGTGCAATGAACTAAATCAAATAAAAGACTAAATATGAAATATACCCTATCTAAGCTTGACCTTATATCTTGATTATCTATTTTCAAGCTTGATTCTAATAACTCTAATATACATCCATCTTCAAGTTTGATTCCTTGTTCAACTTGAGTTAGAACTTTTAAAACCATTTTACTACATACTCAAATTAAAACATTAGTACTAAATCAAATGTTTGTTATCTTCAAAATAAGAATGATTAAGATTGAATCCTTAATTTCTCAAGAAAAATCAAACAAAATTCCAAATGCATATCTTTAAATTTTATGATTTTTACATGAGACCTTCCCTTGAAAGTTAAGCTTTGAAAGGTTCAAGACAATAACTTTTTGGTGGCAGCGACTGCAAAGTACCATATTTTCCATTTGTGAGTTGATTCAAGCTTCTTCAAAGTACACATATCAAGATCTTGATATTTAAGATTTTTCATTTCTATTATGTGATAAAACAAGTATTTTGTATGCTCAGCTTTTTCCTTTCAAAAGTGATCCTAAGGTATTCAGAGTTTTTTTGGTCTTCACATTCTTTCTCAATAGATCCATAATACTCCAATATTTATTTCTATATTCCCGAGAGTCTTGCTAGCTTTGAATCCTGGATCAAGATTGTGCCGATTGAACTTTTCAACGGCATTATCCATTACTTCATTTGGTGATTTCATATCAGGAAATTAACTATTTCCGTTATGGAAGGTAACTTATGAACATACCTCCTATTGAGTTCATTTATATAGTCCACCATAGTACTTTACAATTACATTAGAATTAAAATACTTGAAGTATTCTAGCTTCTCATCAATTCTTGAGTTTTCAACAATAGGTTGCAGAGACTTTGTACTCAAGAACTACTTATGTTTAGGTCATTTCCAATATCTAAATATAGATTTCAATTATTTTGGATCTTTAGACATTGTGCTGGAAAAATAAATATGCATAAATAAATGTCACGTAGTACTTTTGAAAAAAATCCTACATGATCGATAAATGCAAATGTAGATGTAGTTACCCACAATTTACTATATTTTATTCAACGGTAATCTAACCCCGAATTTAGATGAGCTTTCTAAGGGAAGACCTATCTGATTCTAGTTAAACTAGGATCCTTCTAAGTATTAATAATTATCAAAATGTCTCATATTTAATTACTAATAACTATCGTTTAGGTTGACCATTAGAATATATTAATAAGAACTCTAAAGAGGAATATTAATAAGTTTAACGTACTTAGTATATGACTATTGTTTAATCTCTAGTAAATATTTTCAATTTAATGTTATCTAATAGGTAATCACGAATAATAAGCTTCTAAAGTTTTATCCAAAGAAACCCAATCTAGAAAATAATTATATATAGTCTCCTAAGGATTATTATATATAGAAATATAACTACTAGATTTACAATGAAAATTGTAGGTCTTAATCGAGTAAGCATTCTTCCACTAAATCTATTTAATTAATTATGGGTTTGTTATGATTTACCAAATTGTATAATGGTGTATCTTTAAGCAACCAAATTATTTTTCCTTCTTGTCTCTATCTAGCAATGCTTAGGAAAACCAAGTAGATTACCTAGTCAAGTAGGGTCGATCCCACGACGAATCTAGTCTAATTAGTAACCTATCAATCCTATGTATCTTCCAATCTTATAATCCTGTAATCGTCGATATTTTTTACTGCAGAATCTTTTAGTAATAAATATAAATATTCAACACAAATAAATTCTGAAAAATATAATCTTTTTAGTTTAAAAGGAAATCTTTCCTTATTTAAAATTCAAACTGTAGATTAATTTCAATTTTTAAAAGAGAATCTTTTCATAAAAGATATCAATTTAAATAAATAATCTAGATGTCATTTGAATTTTAAACATTAAAAGATTTGCCATAAATAGAAAGATATTTTGCAAAAAAGTTTAGTAATTTTCTAAAAAAATAATTATAAGGAAGTAGTCAAGTTACTTAAACATTCAAAATTGCCAATTTTCTTTTCAAATTAAACAATATTAGATAATATACAAAAAGGAAACAATAATTTGAAATAAATAACTATTTATTGTTTTCAAAAACTATTGGTAATTGAAAAATGTTTAGTCGTTAGAAATAAATGCCCAATACCAAATTAATATTTATAATTACCTCCTATTAACTAACCTAGTAAGTTTAGTAAAATCTAGAATTAACTAATATAGCGGCAAGAAGGGTCGAACTACAGAGATTGGATTTTAGGTTAGTTGTTAAGTACCAAAATTATCATAACCTAATTCTACCTAGGCATCAAAACTAAATAAATTTAAAATAAAATGAATAAAAATAAAGATAAAAAGAATTATGTAAATAACATATGGAAATTACTATGCACTACTATACTAAGGACATGATTTATCCTAATTACTATTAAATTCATGAAATTAAGCAATTACTAGCCTAATTCCATTAAATTCACTAATCAAGGGACCTAATCTAACCTCATTCTCTCTCTCGAGTGCCGAGTGAGACAATATACCTATGTATCCAAGTTGATATATCTATCTAACCCAGTTTCCTAAGTACTCATTAAGTTTTAGCCCTTAATAACTTCCTAATTTGGTTATCCAGGTGTTGATCTCCTCTCAATCTCACAACAACCTAAATTATGTTTCTCAATTCCGGTTTATGAAATCAAACTCTCTCAAGTATCAAAATCACAACCTAAGTTCAACTAATTCATTGGCCACATAAATTAGAGGCAATAAGCAACGAGAAACATAAATGAATTGACAATAGAAAATAAACCAACAATTAACAAAATATGCAAAATAAAGTATAAAAAAGGTACATCAAATCCTAAGATAGAGAATCAATCCAAGCATAGTAGAATCCAAGGCTAATCTAATAAATAATTTCAATATTCCAAACAAATTATACAATATGCCCAATACAAAATTCAAATGAGATTAGGGTGAGAAAGAGGAAGAGAAAACTCTTTTGTGGAGGTGGAGCTTCAAGCCTTCAATTCTTCAAGCATCCTCTCCAAATTTCAGCTTCAAAGCTCTCTCTCTCTCTCTAGGATTTTAGCTCTTAAAGGTGTGCCTCCTCTTCCAACTCTCCACCCTTTGAAATGGAAGCTAAGGTATGTATTTAAAGGGCATTAAGATTACCTAGGAAAAGGAGAAATCTGAATCTGACCATCCATTGGTATTAGATCAAGGGCCAAAAATGGTCCTTAAAATTTGCCAAAAATGAGTTGACATGTGGCTGAAAAATAGAGAAAACATAGCTTGTGCACATACTGAAAAATGAACTGGTATTGCAGTGCCCATTTCTGGCACTAAGGCGCCAATGTTTCTGGTGCTAAGGCACCACAGTGCCACTTTCTGGGCACCATGGCGCCAATGCTCTGGAGCTGAGGCACCGCAATGCCTATTTTTTGGCACCACAGTGCCTAGCTGCTGGTCCAGTTGAGCTTTTTAGCTCTTTTTGATGCTCTAAGCCTCATTTCAGCTATTAGCGGCTTCATAAACTTCTCTTTTTTGGTGCCAAATATACACTTAGCGTCAATTTCTTATTTTCTACAATAAAAATACAAAATAATATTAAAACAACACAAATGCTTAAGAACTTACAATTATTTGAACTTAAAGAATACTTGATTTATGAGTAAAATACACACTCATCAACTATATAAATAAACATATATATTTTCAATTAAAAAAACTGGGGAAGGGTGGGTGCCACCCTCGTAGGTGGCGCTAGCACGCCCCCGCACACTGGGCGTAGCCCACGATGGCGCCACCTAAATCTTTTTTAAATAAATCAGTAAATACAATAATAAAATTGAAACTAAAAAACAAGAAAATAAAATTTCTTGTTGTTCTTCTTCCTTTATGGTTGGCATTCAAGCTTTTCCTCTATTATTATTCTTTCAAGAAAATCACAATCCCAGATTTACAATTTTCTACAATAAAAAATCCAACAAAAAGATTACCCTCCTTATTATAAATTCACCAAAAAATTACAACATAAATTTTATAACCATTGCTAAGGTTCATAAAAACCAACAAATCCATAGACTATCCATAACATAAAAAATTGATTTCCATTCATAGAAACCTAGAATGCCACACACATCTAAAAATCACATATATCACCAAGATGATTAAGAACAAGCCATAGAAAAGGAATTATAGTAAATAGACCATAGTGAAAATTATGGCTTTGGTACCAATTATTGGTTAAATTTCATGAAAACGTGAAAAAAAGAAATCAAAGATAAGTGAAGTGTGGATTTGGTTTTTCATAAAAACATTTATGGATATTTGTTATGGTCTAAATACATTGAAGAGATTATGCCTCAACTAGATAGTTGTCCTTCCTAAGCACTAAGTTTAAAATTGTAAAGGTTATGGACACTTCGATCTTGATCCACCTTTAAATGAGAATCTAAGAACTCCAATGATGGCTCCAAAATTTCTCTCTCTCTCACTCACTTTTCTCTCAATTTTTTGTGGAGCTGCTAAACAAATATTTCAGTCAAAATTGAACCGTACATACAAAGGAGGGAGGAGGAGCCCATAGGGGAATTCAACTGCCCTTAATAAGCCCTAAGGGCTGGTCAAATTTCACTATTAAATTAGCAGCGTGGTGGGCCCACCTTCCTATTCGGCCTTTTCTCACTGTGTAATTACCTAGAAAACTGTTTAAGCTCAATTTTGTTGATCTCATACGGTCAAAGATGTTGGTATAGATTGGGGACCCAAGTAAACTTATTTAATTCGAGTTCCATTAGACAAAGAGTCTTTGTCAGTTCTAATTAACTCTTAATATTAGTGAGCTTGTACTATTTGTCATAGGCTTATTTCATTAAAGGTCCAAACTGTACTCTTGAATTAAATAAATATCATAAGATACTTCGTAATAAGAATTATATCCATTATATAATTAACATTTGCATGTGTATTTCCTAATGAATACAAATAATCGGAGCTAGGTAAATTATTATTTTATCCCTCCAATTATATATTTTAATACATTGATACAAGACTATGTCTAATAGATGACCAGACTAATTGCAAAAAGTCTTCAATTAATAAAATAACTAATTTTATTAACTACTTAGGTAAGGTTTAAATCATCCAAGCTCTTATAGTTCCTCAAGATGATGTTCACTTCTCTATATAGTTGTGGTTTCTCTATCTATAAGCATATATTCCCAATATTCATAATAATGCATTAACAAAATACCAAGGTCTATATTATCAATTTCTTAATCTATACATTTTAATATCTTAAATAATACACTTATTATTTCAAGATTAAGGAAGACATGCGTTAATTATCGTATTTATAAAAATATATTCTTGTCGATAGCACTTATTATAAGAACATATTTCACATGGTCTTTGTTTAATATTTTTACATACCAAGACTTTTTGTACATAGTCATACCAATATAGTTTAAGACACATTATAAATGCACAAAGTCTTGTAACACGATCAATAGGAAGTGTCTAGCTACTCTTATTAGTTGTAAGCAATCTTATTTGATTTAATAACTTTAATAAACAACTTTATTAAAATATTTTTCTAATAAATAAACCAGGGATCCCTTTGATATTTACTATTGTATAATAATAATAACATTATCACAAATGTTATGCATATAGTATCACTTTATTAAATACCAAAAATATTCAATAAATATCGAAAAATAATAAACACATTTTGGATATTATCCTAACACTAAGAATATGTATGACTCACCAAAAAAAAAAATCTAAAACTCTTTTACAGGAGCTCTCTAATTCTCACAGTTTTGATACATGAAAACTTCACAAATGTTGAGCTTTAAATAAACTTTTTGCATTCATTCAGTATCCCACAGAAAATATCATTCAAGGTCGAAATCTTACAATCACTCAATCATAAATGAGAAAAAATGATTTGTTTCCAAATCAGCTGCTCTACTATTGCAATAACAGAGTATAAATAAAGAAAAAAACAATCATTAATGTGAAAACACAAATTTTGGTGATATAATCCTATAATCAAATCATAAAGAAAACCCTTCTCACATTGATTAGCAATTCAGAATATATAGAAAGACATCTAACACACTTAAATAATCTAAAATTGAATTTTTCCTATCATAGTCACTGCTGTTGCAACAACAACAACCAGAAAAGGAAAAAAAATCTAGAAACGAGTAATTTGTAATTACTCAAAATGTGTCCTATTGCTTTTCAATCAATTACATAAGATTTAATCAAAATATTTACAGACATTACTGAAACTGATATATATATATTATTATATACTATGTTTATAAATATATATATATGAACAGAAAAATTTAATATACCAAATTCTGGAAAATAACAAACAAAAGGAATAATAACCTGCTGTCATTCTCCATGAAAAATTAATTTGGTCTCGTACTTGAGCTTTTACCCAATGAGTAAGTTTTGATCTTCTACATGAAGCTGCAGAACTATGGTGAGGAAACCAATCTTATACTTTTTTCTTTATAGCCTTTAATAAAAGAATAACTGATACATAGTATATTTATAAAAAATAACTAGAAAACAGAAATATCAAATACTACCACCAAAATTATATATATCATGACAAGATAAATATGAAATAAACAACAAAATACTAATAAGCACGTTCATTAAAAAAAAAAAAAACAACCAGCATACAGAAATATCATTTACTACCCCAAAAATCATATATACTATGATAGAAATATATAAGCCAAACGACAAAATACTTAATACGTTTAATAACACCAAACTAGAGAACAAAAATATACCACCACAAAAATCATATATACCACGATTAGAAAATATGAATCAAACATGAAAATAATTACTATGTTCATCAATAATAACCATAAAACAAGAATACCATATACTACCATAGAGATCATATATACCACGATTAGAAATATATGAACCAAACTAAAAAATACTGAAAAGGTTCATTAATACTAACTAGAGAACACGAATACCATATACCATGACAAAAAATATGTGAACCAAATAACAAATTACTTAACATGTTCAACAACACTAAACCAAAGAACTAAAATATCATAACATACTATAAAAATTATATATACCACCACAAATATCATATATACCACGATTAGAAATATATGAACTAAACAATAAAATAATTAACATATACATCAATAATGACCACAAAATATGAATATAATATACCAGCAGAGAAATCATATATATCACGACAAGAAATATATAAACAAAAAACAAGTACAAAACATGTTCATAAACGCTAACCAGACAACAAAAATTTCCACAAACTACCAAAAAAATCATATATACTATGACTAGAGATATATAAATCAAACATAAAATAATAAAAAATTCCAATTATGACAAATTAACAATAATTACATAAAAATAATATTATATAAAAAATTAACTAATAATAGTAACACAAATTAACAATATAAATTGAAATTCTCAATACTTCAATTAAGAAACTAACATAGAAAAAAATAAAAATTCAAAGAAAGTACAAACCTCAGAAATTTAATTAGTATATTCGCACTGTTAGGAAAAACAAAGACATTGTTGTAGAAGAAGAAACTACCAGAAACAAGAACAAGCCACTGAAAAAGATATGTGAGAGAGAGAGAGAGAACGGGCCAGAGACAGACAAATGATAAGTATATCGTACATTTATCTTTACTATCCTTTCGAACTTAAGAATTGCTCGTCTTTGAACTTTTTTTACTTGTTTTGTTATTTTTTATATATATTTCAGGTGAGAGATCGTTGAGCAAAGAATGTTATTTTTTGGAGTTAAATTGGAGGTAAATCAAGATATTTAAGTGACAAACTTGCACAATAATGAAAGAAGACCAGTGATAGAGCTCTCAGAGTGAAGATTAGAAGTCAATTCAGCGCCACAACATAACAGAGGAAGTGGAGCTGCAGTCCCAAATTTTGGAGCTACAGTGCCAAAAACGTGAGGCCAAAGCCCCAAAACCATGGGGCTACAGTTCCAAAAATATGAGGCCGCAGCCCTAAATCCGTGGGGCTGCAGCCCCACCTTTATGGAACCGCAGCGCCAATTTATGACGCTACAGCGCCATTTCTGTGGTACCGCAGCCCCAGTCTTTGGCGTTGTAGTGCCATCCCTCTGCTAGTTTTGGCGCCGCAGCGTCAAAAAGTTGCAGAAAACCCAGATTTTGCTCGTGAGCTTCCTCTATTTAACTCCTCTTTCACTCATCTGAGAGGGGGGACAAAAACCCTAGTAGCCAAAGGGTTCTAAAGCCATTCCAAGGGAGAACACAACACCATGGAGAGGATTCAAGAAGGAGAAATCAGATTGGAAAGCTTCAAAAGAGTTTTTTCTTTCCTCTTGTTCTTGTTTTCATCTTCTATTTTCTGCAAAAGAATATGTATCAATCTTTGTATATTTATTGTGATTCATTTTGTATAAATATGAGCTAAACTCCATTTCTAGGGAGGCTATTGAAACTCTAATATAATCCAACTATTTTGTTTTCCTCAATATTTCTTGATTTCCATTGTTAAGCTAGTTGTTATATCTTGAGCTTAATGCATCTATTAACTTAGCCACTAAATAGAGTTATGTTGTGAAATCTATATGAACTTGAGAAAAGGAATATAAGTTTGGACATAGATAGAACATCATAAGATCGTCTAGTTTGGAGTGAGTTTGCATAGGATAGGAATATACCTATGTGACTTGTGCAACCGTTATGTGAGAATTACCAAACTTAATGAATCTAGTTAATTTATGTTAGGAGTAATATTAACTTGTCTAGATATTTTTACTTATGTCTTGGAAAAGAGTTTGTGAATACATTAAGATTCTCGGTTGTCAATTCTAAATGGATAATTGATTATGAGGAAAACTAGTAGTTGGATGAGCTAGAGGGTAGATTGCATCCCTAGGTTTCTTATTATTGCTTTGAGAACTATCTTTGGTTGCTTAGTTTCAATTTCTATTCTTGCTTTTACTTTGTTATTTACTTTTTAATTCTTACTCAAAATAATCAATTATTGTTATTTGGATAAATTAGAAACTAGTTTCGGTTAGTAGTTATCAATTGTGAATCAAGTACTTTCCGCAGGATTGACACTCTCTTATTTACTATATTATTTATTGTGACCCATATACTTGCGGGTTGTGTGTTAGAAATAGCCCAACAAAAAATAGTAAAAAAAAATATGATAAAAACATAAGAAAATAAAATATATTAAAGAAAGGGAAAAAATATAAAAACAAAATATCCCTCGGCTAATACTTTAAAAATAATGGATATTTGGATATAACATTTAAAAAGTGGATATACTGTTAAACAAATTTTTAAAAAAATGGTTATCTACCACTGTATCTCCAAAAAAACAAGATGTTTTAATTTTATAGAGTTATTCCTAACATAATTATCCCCAAGGGGGCATTGTATGTCTCATTAGGTGTAAATCCTTCTCTCTTTTTTTTTTTTGAAAAATAAAGAAAAAGAGAAAATTCATTGAATATGCCTATCCTTCCTGCAAATTGAAAAATGTCTCTTTTCTCTAAAAACAAGATATGCTTTTTGGAGCAAAACAGCCCATGTGTTAAAAACAAAATAATAATCGAGCAATATCGAAACTCATCAAAATGAATCAAAGATCGTAGGCATTTTTGTATTTTCAATAACGAAAAACATGCATTGCACTTTTTTTTAAGGGTGGCTTTGTTGACACACCCTTATCTACTCTTCATACTCTCTTTTCAAAAATAAATTTTATTTTTAATTAAAAATCTTTGTATTTCCATTTGAATCCAAAATCTTTTTAATTCCACAACTATCACTTAGTTTCCCCACCCATAAAGAATCACGATCATTGAAAGTATATCTGGAAAAGGAAAATTAAAGTTCATTTGATGGATATCTAAAAGATTAAAAACAAAAAAAAATTAAGGAAAGAAGCGCTGAAAATTTGGAAATTATTTCATGGAGTTCAAAGTCTGGATTGTTGAATTCGGATTTGGGAATAATTGTTTTTTGGATAAATTATTCTCTTTTTTTTTCCTTCAAGGTTCATGTGCTTCTTCTTCAATATTCATTCTCACTTCTCTGTATTTAAGGAAGAAAAGAAAGTAATGTTTAGAGTCCCTGACAACCATTTTCTCCCCTCTCCTGTCCTTTTCTGTCATCTTCTTCCCAATCCCAGCCCAACTTCTCTTTGGTCCAACTTCTCAATATTGAGCCTAGGTGGTGGAATAGTTTAGGTTCAAGTTCTTTCATTTAGATGTATTGATCTGTTTTTTCCTAAGGCAAGAAATTGATTTGAGATATTCTACTTTTGATTTGGGATGCTTACTGAATTTGATTATTTTTTAATATGTGGCAGCCATTCAAAACCTTTATTATGGGGTGTACTATGCAGTTTTATAGTGTCATAATTTGATTGTAAGATTTTTCCTTTTTTGGAATTTCATTAATTTGTTTCTAAGAATAATATAATTAATTAAAATTATGTGTGAGAAGAGTAGACAAGAGTGTGGCAATAAAACTATCCTTTTTTTTAAGATAAGCACGTTACTTACAGTTGAATATTAACATATATTAAAAAAAATATTCCCGAAAAAAAAAAAGAAAAAGAAAAAGATACGGAAAAAAAGAAAAGAAAAAGCAAAAGATACGGATCAGAGAAAATATATATTGAGAAGATAGTCTGACAGACGAATTAAGACTAATATATATAGCTAACTAATGAGGCATGATCAGGTCAAATATTTTTTATTTGGTAACTAGTCCAAAACTAGCTAAATTGCCGAGAAAAGAGGCCAAGTTTGAAACAAAAATTAAAAATAAATAGCGTGGTCAATAAATAGCGTGTTAAGCATATGTCTGTATATTTTGTATTCTATATTTTACTTTTTATTTTTTCATTTATTTTAAATTATTTAATTTGTTTTATGTGTTTCGTGTATCATGTACAGAATAAAAAAATATGTCCGATATGTTTCGTTGACTAAACATGCCAGATTACCTTATCACCCCCAAATTCTTTAATGCTAATACTTATTTATTTTATTTTAATAAATCACCACGTCACGTTAATTCATTCTAATAGTGTTGGGAAGTATCCCTAAAATTATATATAGCATCTTAGTACTGATCAAATAAAAAGAACACAGGCAAAAAGATACAACAACAACAATAAAAAATAATTAAAAAAAAAAAAAGAAAATCCTCGGTGCGAGAAAAGGCCAGAAGAGGAGATCATAACAGATATATCATGGCAGAGTTCTCGAAAAAAATGATCAAGACACACATCCTGGTGATACCATATCCAGCTCCAGGGCATTTGCTTCCTACAATGGACCTAGCCAACCAACTAGCAATGCGTGGCATAGCCATAACATTTCTAGTCACACCCAAAAACCTTCCCTTTCTCCAGCCTCTTCTCTCTATTCATCCTTGCATTGAAACCCTAGTTCTCCCTTTCCCTACCCACCCATCCATCCCCGCTGGCATCGAGAACATGCAAGAACTGCCGCTTACTTTCATTCCCGACATCGTATCCGCCTTGTCCCAACTCCATGACCCCGTCCTTCAATGGTTTCTCTCCCATCCTTGTCCACCTGTAGCCATAATCGATGACCTGTTTCTTAGTTGTTGGACGAACCCTTTGGCCCACCGTCTCGGCATCAGACGGCTAGGGTTCGCTCCGTTCCATGCGTACACTTTGGATGCATGGTGGAGCAGGATATATAAGAAATGTGACGACGATATCAACAATAAAAAGGCGAAAGATTACATGCGAGAGATTCATGTTGCTAATATGGAAAGCTGGGGAATCGTTCTCAACTCGTTTTCTGAGTTGGATGGCGAGGTATTAGACCACTTGAAGAAAAATGTCCTGGGCCATGACCGGGCTTGGAGCATTGGCCCATTGCTGTCCTTCCCAGTCAAGACCAGCCCAAACATTTCTGCAGACAATGTTATGGCATGGTTGGATATGTGCAAAGAAGATAACCCTGTGGTTTACGTGGGCTTCGGGAGCCAAATCAATTTGACAGGTACTCAAATGGAGGCTCTAGCGAATGCGCTTGATAGGAGTGGCGTCCGGTTCATTTGGGCCGTCAAAGAGCCCATGAAGGGAGTACAAGCTGATGATAACGGTGTGGTCCCCACCTGGTTCGAAGATAGAACAGCAGGGAGGGGTCTTGTGCTTAGGGGTTGGGTGCCGCAAGCGGCGATCCTCAGGCATCGCGCTGTAGGTTCATACTTGACGCATTGCGGGTGGAACTCGACGCTCGAGGGGCTTCTTTCTGGTGTTCTACTGCTTGCATGGCCCATGCAAGCCGACCACTACGTTAACACTAAGCTCATGGTGAATACACTCGGCGTGGCAGTCCGGGTTTGTGAGGGTCTGCGCACGGTGCCAGACCCCGATGAGCTGGCTAAGGTCTTGGCTGAGTCAGTTTGTCGAACTTGGCCTGAGAGGGATCGAGCAGTGGAATTGGGAAAAGTGGCTTTGAAATCTATCGGTCCAGGTGGGAGTTCTCATATAGCGTTAGATGCTCTGGTTAAAGATTTGTCTCAAAATAATCATGGGAATGAAAAGCTAGTACAAATTGATTAAACGTGGCTGGTGATTTTTCCGGAATCAAAATAATTGAAGGACTAACATATAATTCTTAGACTTTGAAGAATAAGTCCTGTTTGAGTTATTATTTCCTTAATCCAACGCACTCTTGAAGCTTTGATAAGGAATTCTCTTGACAAATGTGTGATTGTTTGAGAATGTTTATTACGAATCAAATGATCACAAAACCCTTGTATGAATCACAAATAATATTGTAGATATCGAGTGTTACAATGGATCACAATGTTTTATATTACTTTTGTCAAGGGAAAATTATAAAAATAAGAAAGTTGATAAAAATTCAGCATCTCTTCCTAGTTTGGTCAAAATTGACAGGAAACAGACAAAATTATCCTTGCTGATGGATGAAGATCCCATGTCCAAAATGGCTGTCCTAATTCCTGTCCAACCTATAAAAATCAGCCACATCATATAAATTTGTTGTAATGGATTAATTAACGGAAATATGGGAGTTAAGGTCCGTCTTTTGGACGTTAAAATGGTTTTACACCTTGCACGTTTTCTTATCTGGTTGACTGTGTCTTTTTCTTTTCTTCAGCAAACCTCTATCCCAAATCATTTCATTTTTGAGACAACGACCAAACCACATTCCCTATAGCTATGTGGTCTCTTCAATCGCACTTTCTACCATATCTTAGCGTCTATAAACTCTCATAGTTCCTCTCCCCATTTTGGACTCAGATCTATTTTCTAAGAACTTTTTTCTTCTTCTTTTTTATTTTAGTCCGAACCTTGACTCATGGGTGTTCATGATCAGCAGCTTCAGGGAGACAAGATAGAAGAAAAATAGAATGGGTTAAGATTTCTACTTTTTTTCTCCCACCTGATTTTTGGCGACTTTCAATGACACACATGAAATGAGGGAATTATATTTTGCTTTATTTGAAAAGCAAAATATTAGAATATTATTACGTAGTTATAAAACGGGACCCTACCTTCTAGTATGCTGGGGAACAGTATATTATTCTGTTTTTCTTGTTAGGATATAGGTTGTTCATACCATCATGCCGTCTAGTTCAATTTACGGTTTAAATGTTGAGACTTTGTGTAGCTTGTCATTTTGTAATTAGTTTGAAAATATAATTTTTATTTGAGTAGTAATCAATTTCTGCGATTAATTACTGAACCTAAATTAGGCCTAGTAAATTAAATGACAAATATAATTTAAATGAGTCATGCCATCACAGCTGAAAAGTCAAAACCTTGACTTTTAGTAAATTTAATTTAATAGAACATATAACTTGAAGGGTTAATTTGCAATACTCAGTAATAGTCAAATATCCAAATGCAAATGTTTCAATCCCTAGAATTTTCAAACTCCAATTTAAAGAAAACCTTTCATCATTCTCGTTGATTGTAAATCAAATCAGTTAGAGGTATAGAAAAATCACTAGGTTGATGCGACAATATAACGCAGTTGATAAAACCTCAAGTTCGATCAAAACAAATGGTGTGAGAATCAAAGTCTAAATACTTTTTCTAAAATATTATCATACACGCCAGTTCTTTAATCATAGCAAAGATAAAATAAATATCTATTTGGAAATTTTACCAAACCATGTCTAAATACTAGTAACAATGGAAGGTAGAAGAAAAATAAAGTAGAACAAATCCTAATTAAGGAGTAAACAAGACCAGGAGAATATCCAAGAAACTTGATTACCCAACAAGAGATCTAACTTTGTCTCACTAGTAACACCTGAAAAGGGAAGAAAAAAGAGATGAGCACGAAAATACTCAAAAATAATCCAATTACGTTTTTTGGAAACCTTTTTATTTCAGAAAATATCTGCTTGACATTTATTCTGAAAATCGGGGAACCTTGGACAAATGGCAGATCCGCATTTTTCTCTCGTTTTACTGAAATAGTCCCAATCCCTCAGGTTTACTTTCAGTTACATCCTCTCTCATTGCAATATGGCCCCTGAGTACAACCTTTATGCAAACTCTACCCAATTTAAAATCAACAAAATTCCAACTTTATAATTTTTTTTAAAATTTAACGGTTTTTACATGAGACTTTCCCTTCAAAGTAACTTCGAAGGTACAAGACAATAACTTTTTGGTGGCAGTGGCTCAAGGTAACTCCATGCAAGTTGCAAAAGCTGGCAGAATCATTCCATGATCCTTGGACACCAACCAGATCAATGGTTATCTCTTTTCTAAACTCGGGCAAAGCTAAAAGATCATCTTCATGACTTCCTAATGCATTGATAGTCCCAGTAGTTTTAAGATTGTTTTGATATAAGAGAGAATGATTACTTGATCGTATATGAATTGAAACGAAGATATATTGAGGTTGTGAAGCTTCATTTGATTTGTTGAAGAAGTAGTTTTTGGTTTTTGGCAAAATAATGCCTGGAGTAGTACTTTAGATTTATTTTTGTGATTGTGGGACCCATTTCTAACATCGGTCACATTCCACCACGTGAAAAAGTTAAGGAGCTAATTGGAGATTAGTTAAAGATAACCAATCACTATTTATTAACCTCTTGATAAACCAGTTTTGATCACGTGGCAGGATCCGTGTTGTATCCTTTGAGAGCCCATTAAAAGTTAGGAAACTATGAAAAGTAAGAGTATTTCGGCTTCTTTTTGCATTTGTAGGAGTGTTTTTGAAAATTGTAGGACTGATGGCAGAGTACGTATAATTGGGAGGGAAATCTATTGAAAAATAGGGAGAAAGTATAAAATGGAGGGAAACTGTATTTTGTTCATAAGGGTAGTCGTGGAATGTGTAAAATTCCTCTCTCCAAAATACTCATAGAAATGTAACAAATTATTCCTAGAAAAGAAATTTTCAAAATTACTGCTAAAAAAGTAAAAAGCAGCAAAAAGACTCTTATTCTCCTTAATTTCCCTTAAAAGTTATATGTGAGTCACGTGATCTTTATCAGACCACTATATTAAGGTCAGGTTCGACATACCTCTTTATTAATGAACAAAGGTCAGAACCTCACACCTTTAGAGGTCTGCCAGACCCCAGAATGGTCCTCAAACTCCCTTACCTCCTTAAGGCCCATAAGAGATGGATCGAGTCTGAAGGCCCCAAGTCATCATATGGGCTCGGGTTGAACCCAAACTGAGCCAAAGCAAAACACTCTTCAGAACTACAATTCTACTTTACAAGTGGCAGCATCCCATATAGGTACTAGGTAAGAATACTGTTGACGGACATTTTGTCAACAACGAATTTAGGAAATTACAAAATGTGGCTTGTGGGTAGAAAGGGTTGATAAAGCAAAATAAATAAGAAAACGAGAAATTTATAGTGGTTCAGCCCCAAAAAAAAATGAGCCTACATCCACTATTCTTCACTATTTTCTAGAGAATTGCAGGAGTTTCTCTAAGTCTCAAGGTGAGAGCAAAGAGAGAATTATAGAGAAAGTGTATAGTGAAGTGATTGTGAGATAAAAAATAATGAGATTGAGTCCCTTTTATATAGGTGAGGGTGGCTCAATATTTCCCAATTGTGAAAACAGAAAAGTACATATAAAGAAAATATAATTTCGGGTAACAATATAAAATCGGTAATATCTAATAAATAGATTGCTTGATTTTTACTCAGAAGTTTGTTTTCCTTTCTTCACAGATTACCCATTTGAAGAAGCTCGATTTAGTTTCTTTTGCTGTCGATTCAGATCACATGTTATTTACCTGGAGCAGATCACATTTATTGGTTATGCTAATATACAACCTGGCAAATCTACCTCAGTCATTGACTTTCTTTACTGTTGACCAAAATGTAGATTTAAGATCGTACAATAATTGTTCCCCCAGCTCCATTAGTCCTTTAGGAATAAATAGAGCTTCCTACTCTGACAAGTGCGAGCTTCAAAATGCAATGTGGTGAGATCATCTCGAAACCCCTGAACAGTCACGTAATCTTGAATCATTATCTTTTCGAGATCAAATACAATTTTCCTATCAATCGTAACCACGTGTCACATATCCCTATGGGTTTGGCGAGACTTGAGAAGGCTTCTCTATTTCTCAAACATATGTAACGATGATAGTGACATCAGCCACTGTTTTAAACCAAAAACTTTTCGTATTTCAAAAACTAATTAATTTGACTTTCCAAAATTAATTCTCCCGCCTAAATATTGGCCATTAGATCTTCAAAAGTCGACCCCATTAATTTACGGCCATGATCAAATCTCGCTTTTTATGTATAAAAAGAAAATCTCTCTCTTCATATCATTTTCAGAAAATCTTAGATTCTCAAGTTTCTGAACTCTGTGGCTTCTTGAACCCAACACTCTTCTTCTTCTCCAGTGACGTTGACCACCACCGTGAACTGCCCTACAAACTTGGTTGTTATTACAAGTCCTATTTTCGGCGAGATTTCCAACAAAATTCAAGCAATCAGCCCTCTGCACTCCTCAAATTTCCAGGTTGGTTCCTCTTTTCCCCTCTCATTTTCTTTTTGCAGAAAACCCTGTTTCTTTTATACAAACAGGAATTTCCATAGATTTCAGAACTAGGAGTCGTTGTTACCATTTCCCAGATTAAATATATTGTTGAAATACTAGGATAGTTGCGAATTTATTTTCGTGGAACCACTTGCCTATTCGAACTTTTAATCTGGAGAATCATAGGGGAATCTGGTGAATCAAAGGGTTTAAGTCACAAACCCAGAAAAGACCCTTTCAATCCAATTGAAAGTTTGGCCTAGATTCAGAATAAGGCGAATAATAGACGTGAATTCGATGATTCAACTAACGAAAACCTTGAAAATCTGTTCGAACTTGTAGGATAGGAATTTAAATTGTAGATGGACGAGACCATAGGTCAATTAGAAGAACTTCACTGAAGATTGACTTTCAGTGACAATCAAATAGATAAATGTCGGTATAGTTTTAGGATTTCTGACCCCAAATTGCTCACACATAGCGAGTATACCTACAATAATAAACAAACTAGTACACCTATTTCTAAGTCGCTCTTAGGTTAGTTTTACAAATTAAATAGATTTATTAGCATATTAGCATAACCAATAAATGCAATTTGCTCCGGGCAGATAACATGTGATTTGAATCGATAGAAAAAGGAAACTAAATCGAGCTTCTTCAAATAGGTAATCTGCGAAGAAAGGGAAATAAGCTTCTCAGTAGAGATCAAGCAATCTATTTATTAGATATTACCTATTTCTATATTGTTATCCGAAATTGTATTTTTTGAATATGTACTTTTTTATTTTTACAATTGGAAAACATTGAGACACTCTCACCTATATAAAGGGAGCACAATCTCATTATTTTTTATCTCACAATCACTTTACTATACACTTTCTCTGTGATTCTCTCTTTGCTCTCACTTTGAGACTCAGAGAAACTCTTGTAATTCCTCATAAAATAGTAAAGAACAGTAGACGTAGACTCATCTTTCTTAGGGCTGAACCACTATAAATTTCTCGTCTTCTTATTTATTTTATTTTATCAATGCTTTCCACACACAAGCCACATCTTGCAATTTCTTAGATTCGTTGTTAACAAAACCTCTATCAACAGTAATCACTGTGCATTATTGTTGTCTTATTTGCTTCCAGATATGCTATTTTGTACATATCTCATTGCCACTCGTTTTTTAATGTCAAAGTTTTCATTTCAGACATACCCTATCTCTTTACAAGCTATCTAATCATTTTTTTTTCTTTTGTTTCCGTCTAATAGTGGTATAATACCCAAATCAAGGACATAAAAGACAATTTCTTAATAAAAAGTAATGCATTATTAGAGACAGTGATTAACTATCTTTCCAAAAAAAGCAGCATGATCATGACTCAAAAGTTAAAGGATATTATATCTCCTTGTATCTCATTACATAGGTAGCAGCAAATATTGATTATTAGATTTGTAGATATAATTACCTATAGGCACCAATTCAATAGGTAATTTTTTTTTTAACCTATACATAGATATCGTTTTGGCTAATGAAAATTTATGATGCATATTTTTTTATTGTAAAATTGGCATAAAACTCACGGATAGTGGAACGATATGGTCTTCCAGGTGAGCACAAAAGAGCGTCTAGCTATGTTGGGCAATCACCTCAGCAATGAATGATGTTGGCCCATGGATTCGGTATCATTAGGCATAAACCCTTTCTTAGCACTCAAAGGGTGATTCTGGATGTGTTCTTCAAATCTGGCCTCAGCTTCATCAGAATCGAACTTGGTCACGTCGGAAGCCTTGCTAGCTACTTTCTTAATCCCCGTTTTTCTTCAAAACTTGATGAGTGTTTCCCTCCCAAACTTTAGCTAAACTCAAACCCAAACAAAAATGACTAAAAAATAGAGAAAAGAAAGCTTCCCTAACTCACCAAACTCAGAAATGTCACTCTCCCTAAGCACACTCAAACCTTGCAGTAACATCCAAAAATGGCAAGAAGAAAAAGGTAGGTTTATTGTTTTTATGAGATTGTGTGGGGCTAGGGTTTGCTATTTAAAAAGGGGAAAAAAAGAACCACTTTTCTCCTTTTTTTTTTTTTAAATAGGGATCGTGGGTTGATAATGGTAGCGTGTAAGACCCTAGGCTACCACGTAGCTGAAACTGCTGCTCCATAACTATTGTCCCCTTTTTTTTTTTTTTTACACTAGAACTGGGCATATTGCTACAGTAATTCTATAACTGGAATTTCATTGCTGCAGCAATTCTTCTTGTCCTGGAAATTTAGCTCACTGTAGTAGAATGCTAGAAATTCCTCCCGAGCTCATTATTTCCTGCATTTCTCTACTTTTAGACATGTTTCTTTGCACAGGATTTAATCACAAATTAAAAATCCAGTTCCTTTTTTTTTTAGGAAAACTAAACAAAAGAACATATAATTGATAAAACTATATAACAGAAAATAAAAAGAGAAAAAAAAGAATTAAAAGAGATGGAAATAAAGAATATGTGGTGGGTTGCTCCCACCCTACGCTTATGTTAGAGTCGACAGCCCGACTTCTTGCTCAATCATGGATCGTGCAATGTGATTGAGATCTTCCCTCTGTCAAACTCAGCTCCCCAATAGTACTTCAATCTTTGGCCATTGACTTTGAATCGGTGACCTGAATGTTTTTCGAGCAAATTAGCAGCACCGTATGGATAGACCATGGCAACTTTGAATAGATTGAACCATCTAGACTTTAATTTACCCGGAAATAACTTCAACCAGGAGTTAAATAACAAGACTTGTTGCCCATGTTCAAAGCTTTTTTGCTGAATCTTGCTGTCATACCACTTTTTTGTCTTTATACAGCTTGGCATTCTCATAAGTAAACATCTGGAATTCCTCAAGCTCATTTAGCTACAGCAACCTTATTTCCCTAGCAGCTTGAATGTCTATGTTAAGCTTTTTTGTCACCCAATATGCTCGGTGCTCTAGCTCCATCAGCAAATAATTTGCCTTCCCAAAAACTAGCCTATATAATGATATTCCCAAAGGTGTTTTAAATATTTTTCTATAGGCCCAGAGAGCATCATCAAGTCATGTTGACCAATCTTTCCGAGTAAGATTCATAACCTTCTCCAAGATTCTTTTGATTTGCCTATTAGAAATTTTAGCTTGTCCACTAGTTTGTGGATGGTATGATGTAGCAATCTTGTACCTCACCCCGTATTTGGCCAAGAGATTTTCAAACTGCTTCTTACCAAAGTGTATTCCTTCATCATTTATGATGACTCTCGGAGTGCCATAGCATGTGAAAATATTCTTATGCAAGAACTTCACCATCACCTTAGAATCATTTGTGAAAAATGTTGAAGCTTTCACCCACTTAGACACATAGTCCATAGCTACCAAGATATAAAGATTCCCAAAAGATGGAGGAAATGGCCCTATGAAATCTATGTCCCACACATGAAATAACTCAACCTCCAAAATACTGTTTAAGGGCATTTCATATCTTTGTGAGATATTTCCAACTCTTTTGCATCTATCACAAGTCTTGGCAAATTTATAAGCATACTTGAAGGTGGTTGGCTAATAATAGCCTGATTGCATGACCTTGGTAGCCGTTCTAAAATCTCCAAAATGTCCACCATATGGAGATGAATGGTAATGGTGTAAGATACTATGAATTTCCTCACTGGAGACACACTGCCTCAAAATCTAATATGCACATTGCTTAGATAGGAAAGGCTCATCCTAGCAGTAAGATTTCACAACATGAAAGAACTTCTTCCACTGCTGGCTAGTAATATCCGGTGAGAGTAATCCACTAACTAAGTAATTAGCAAGGTCTGCATACCTCGGAACAGTCGGAACAGTAACCTATTTCACAACTAGAAGTTGTTCATCCGAAAATATCTCTCAGATAGGCTCTTTAATCTCTTTTTCACCCCTCACATCCAATCTTGACAAATGATCCGCGACTTGAATTTTAGAGCTCTTTCTATCTTTTATCTCCAAGTCAAACTCTTGCAATAATAGTATCCATCTGATCAATCTCGGTTTGTCATCCTTTTTTCCAGTGAGATACTTAATTACTGAATGATTAGTGTAAACGGTAACCTTTATTCCCATGAGATAAGCTTTGAATTTGTCAAAAGCAAAGGCAACAACTAGGAGCTCTGTTGCGGATTTTATAATAGCTACGCAAGTGCACGTGCGGAAACAAGTAATATAGTAGTGAATAAGTATCATCTCCACAGGAATTGATTACTAAAATTATTTGTAAAAATCTAAATATCAAACAAGCTAGTTTAACGAATGAGAAATAAAGATTTGTAATAGAATAGCAACAAATTTAAAGATGCAAGCAGAAAAGTAATTATTAAGCAGAAAATAACGAGATCGAATCAAGTGAATGTGAATCAGTGGTGTGGATAAACTGGGATTATTGAATCCTCCTTGGTTGCAAATCTGGGTTTAGTTGCTGCAGCAACGCCTAAGGTAAAAATCACTCCAGTAACCGAAAATTCATTCTGCACATATTAATCTTCTGAATTCAATATGTTTAAAGTTCTTCAAACCAGATTTAACATATTCCTATGCTAACCCAGTTCTCAAAGCAACATTTATAGTATCAATTTTCAATGGGTTTGCATGGTAACAATATATTCTTATACCATTACTAATTCAAAGATCTACTAAAGAGATGATTGAATCATACATCATTCAAGCTGAATCCAACTAAGATTAACCTTTCCAGAATTAATCCTAATTTGTTTATCCTAAATATTGATGGCCAAGCAACAAAAGGAAATAATAATGAAGCTCACTTGAACGAACTAGAGGAAAATACCATAAACATTTAAAACAACTTTAATCCATAATTACAACCTCAAATTCATCATAATCCCAGCTAAGGAAACTTAGCTCATGGTCTGAAATGTAAAAATCAGCAACCTAAAATATTCCATTGATTACAGAAAGTTCAAGAAAAGACACAGGAATTAAATACAAAGAAGATCAAAAGAGGTAAAGAAAGTGCTAGCTGGACGATGGGGGTTTTAGCTCCTTGCAGCTGCTAGTACGCCTCCTCCTTCGTCCTTTCTTCTCTGTACTACTCCCTCTCTCTCTTTCTTTCCTTTTCCGTATTCTACTCTTTGCTCAGCCGCCACCCACACTCTCCTTTTTCTTACAGTACTCTTTTCCTTTTATATTAGGGTAAGTGAGGTACCCTAGCACACGTGTCAGCCAAATAGAGGAGTGAGGACCACTTTTCTTCATTTTCCCTTAAATGGTACTTAATATTAGCTGTCAACACCAGCTGTACGAAGTAGATACCAGCTGAAAAATTGAATCTGCTGCTCAGTATTGCTCCAGCGTGCTGCTGCAGCAAAGTTGCTTCCAGCTTATACTTGAATTCAGCTTCCCTTCCAAGATGCTGCCATTTAACTTCTGTAAAGCTCAAGACCAGATTTAAGCAATTCTACTAAAAATCAAGGGAAATAAGATAGATATTAACTAGATTAGATCTTAAACATCAGCAACACCAAAAACTAAAATAAAGTAAAGAAAAGAACCTAAACCATACAATTTATTCTTTTAAAGCAACTAACCTAAGACTAAAAATACACAAGATAACTCTATTTTCATAGAGTTATCACACCCCCAAACTTGAATTGTTACTCGTCCTCGAGTGACAAAACAAAGAAAAACAACACACTACAGACACAAAAACATAAAAGACACAACGAGCTCCGGTATACTGACAACAAGAAAGTTATTCTTCATTTTTTTCAGTTTTACCTCTCAATCTTCAGCCTATGATCAGAATCACCCTTCCTCAAATACTAGTTCAATCCATCACAAACTTATTCTTACATGTGCTTTTTCTTTTAGTGTGTGTGTGGAGACTATGGTCAGAATTCCATGGATCACTCAAGTCATATTAAAACATGATCATTGGGCCTAAATTCTGGTTCCATAAGCTGATCTTGTAAATCCCTCTCCACTAATGCAAGTCAACCAAACACTCAAGACTTAACAGGCTTTCACAACTTTTCAACTTGGAGCTTAACTAGGGAGTTTTATTAAATGCTTCTTTTCTTTGTCTCTCTTTTTTTTTAAATACACTCCGATGTCACAATGCCTTTTTATGTGAATGCCAATATTGGTGATGAAGACACCCAGTTACTCAACAAAGTCACTACCAGAGTTGCATACTCATATTCTAGACCACTGTTTGACGCAAAGGTATATATGGAGCTCATGTCACCCCTGGTTATTAGGTGGTCTAGAACAGTGAAGTATTCATTATATCATTTTTTTTATTTTTTTATTTTTGAACATACTCCCTCAAACTTAAGCTCATTTTACTTTCAATGTATCTAACCTCCACTAAGTCCTCATGTTTGGTCTTCTAAATTTTGCCTCAAGGGATTCATAAAATCAGTTCTAGAACCTTAAACCCTCACACTTATTCAAGATTCCCTAAACTTTCCTAAAGTCCTCTAATCCATAGCTCTAGTGCATAGAAAAATTTGAAATTTCACACATAAAAGCAATCTGAAACAGATCTCCTCAACATCAAAGTCATGGCAATTCATCTCATAAATTGAAAATATTGGAGTAACAAAAGTTTCATATACACGACATGCTGCAGCACACCAGAGCAACAAAACACAAAACAGAATTAACAAACAATCACGCAAAACAATCAAATGAAACTAAAAACAGATAAACTACCAATCACCCCCAAACTTAAAATAAGCAGTGTCCCCACTGCGACACAAACTAAAATGCATATAAAGAAAAATGAAAAGAAAAAGAAAAAGAGGTGAAAACTCCCTGTCACCATTACTCGGCAGCTTCATTGGACCCATCATCATCAGATTCTGCTTCATATTCGTAATCTAATTCCTGAAGTAGCTCTTGTGGAAATGTTGGGAAAATCAGAATAGGCCTGGTGAAATTGTTTTGTAGGGCCTTCTTCAGGGCGGTGTCCCGTTCCTTTGAATATGCCCAGAACTGCTGCTGCTGCTTATGAGTTTGCTGCAGCAGCGATATCATATGATACTGCTGAACTTCCTGTTGACTCATTCGCCGCTCCAAAGCCTTCAGTTGCTGCAGGATATTGCCACTGGCGCTGCTGCTTGATGCTGCAGCAGGTCTGCTGCACGAAGGTTGCTGGGTCGATTCAGTTCGTCCTTCTTGTGCAATTCATGCCACTGCAATGGCATCGATTTCACCTGTGTTGTGCATCTTTTCTTCATTGACCAAGAAAGGGGCACGGGCATTTCGGCACAACCGAGTAATTAGGGAGGGGAAAAATAAAGCCCCTGTCTTCCGTGTGGCACATGCCCGAATCTCACTATGAATTATCCGACCCACATTAATAGACTTACCAGTCAGCATGGAGTATAAGAGCAACATCCGATCCTTAGACAATGTTTTGCCGTGTGTGGTGGGCAACAGACGGGATTTTAGAAACTGGTACCACACTTTGGCAGCCGGGGTTAGCGCACTTCAAATGCAGGTGTAGGCACCATGAGCAGAGACATTCCATTCAGCTCTTGCTGCAACAACTGTCTCCAAAACCGTGATCAGTTCAGGTTCTGTGATGTCTTCTACGAACTCGGAATGTTCATCTACCAGATCTCCCAGGCCAAAAACAGCATTGATGGCTTCCTCGCTCCAAGGAGCTTGAACACCTCGAACATATACAGTATCCTCCTCTGGATCAGTCAGGTTGGCATAGAATTCACGAACTAGCGGCACGATTGGATCCTCCGGGTGAGCACAGAACTGTTTCCAATTATGTTGGGTGATTACTTGTGCAATGAATGGTGGCTGCCCCATTGTCTCTGAGTTGTCCAGCACAAACCCTTTCTCGGCTTTGAGGGGTCGCTTTTGGATATTCTCTTCATACTTTGTTTCTACTGCCTTAGTTTCAAACTTGACCGCTTTGTGAGCTTTGCGAGCAACTCTCTTAATCCCCATTCTTGTCTGTGAGTTGATGAGAGGTTACCCCCAAACTTGAGCGAAACCGAGCCTCGAGTGGAAACACAAGACTTGCCGACTAGAAGAAACAGATTGGGTCAATCAAAAGCAGAAATGGGTGATTTAACTGTGTTGGGTGAAGGCTGAGAATGAAATTATTGACGTATGGATAATAAACTTCATGGGGCTATTTCCCCCATCCTTTGGGAACTTCTACATCCTAGTAGCTGTAGACTACGTATCTAAATGGGTAGAAGCCTCAGCATTTTCCACAAATGACTCTAAGGTAGTGGTAAAATTTCTTCATAAGAAAATTTTTACATGCTTTGGCACACAAAGAGCAATCATAAGTGATGAAGGCACACATTTTGGCAGCAAATAATTTGAGAACCTCTTGGCTAAGTATGGAGTGAGGCATAAAGTTGCTACAGCATACCATCCACAAACAAGTGGACAAGCTGAAATTTCCAATAGGGAGATTAAAAGGATCTTGGAGAAGGTTATGAATCCATATAGGAAGGATTGGTCAATGAGGCTTGATGATGCTCTTTGGGCTTACAGAACAGCTTTTAAAATGCCCTTGGGAATGTCACCATACAGGTTGGTTTTTGGCAAAGCATGCCACTTGCCAATGGAATTAGAGCACCGAGCATATTAGGCGACGAAAAAATTAAACCTGGACTTTCAAGCTGCTGGAGACACACGGCTGCTGCAGTTGAACGAGCTAGATGGATTTCGGATGTTTGCTTATGAGAATGCCAAGCTATACAAGGAGAGAACAAAAAAATGGCATGACAGCAAGATCCAACAAAGAAGTTTTGAATCTGGGCAGCAAGTATTATTATTTAACTCCAGATTGAAGTTGTTCCCCGGAAAGCTAAAGTCTAGGTGGTCAGGCCCATTCAAAGTTGCCAAAATTTATCTATATGGGGCTGTTGAGCTACTGGAAGAGAATTCGGGACGCCAATTCAAGGTCAATGGCCAGAGATTAAAGCATTATTGGGGAGCTGAATTTGACAGAGGGAAGACCTCAATCATTTTGCAGGAACCATGAAGGAACAAGAAGTCAGGCTGATGACTCTAAACCAAGCGCTAAGTGGGAGGCAACCCACTAAATATCCTTTGTTTCTTACTCTTTTATTTATTTCTTTTGCTGTTCTTTGCCTCTAAAAAAAAAAAAAGAAAAAGAGAAATAAAATGTGAAAACTCGATTATTGACATGTGGTCAACTCCTGTGCAGGGAAATAAGCCTGAAAGAGGATACAAGTGGAAGAAAGGGAGAAAGAAAGGAAGTCAGGAAGGCATTCTGGTAGCCAGGTGAAGAGAGATGGAATCTCAGGAAATGCCGATTTGCTGCAGCAGAAAAATTAATGATAAAAATATTGCTGCAGCAACCGGCCCAGTTAAACGTTCAAAAAAAAAAAAACAAGGAAATGAAAGTGGGCAGCAGTTGGTAGCAGCATGTATGCCACGTGGGGAGTGGGGGTTTTACACGAGGCCATTATCACCCACGATCCCCATTTAAAAATAAAAAAAAAAAGGGGATGTGGGTCTGTGAATCCATTTTTAAAAAAAAAAAAAAAACCAAACCCTACCCCACAAAATCCCCACCTAGCACCAAACCCTTTCTCTTCAGCGCCGTTCTCATCTAATCATGTCAATCATTACCTGCAACACAAGACTTTAATGAGCTATAGCTCAGTAAGTAAAGTAATGGATGAAATGGTACCTAAAGACATATATTAAATGCATGATCATGCTGGCTAGGCATATTTGTATAATATTTTCCTTTCGGTCCCCCTGTCTTGTGTACACTATTCAGTTCGGCATTGCGCCTGCAGGGCTTTCCGAACTAATACTATCCCATGGGCTCTCCTCCGGCCGGCTCTCACCACAGTGGGGCTCGTTACTAACCTTATTCCATCGTTACCCCGTCGAGCTCAAGAGATAAGGCGGCCCGAGACTGTAGTGTAATCTATTATATAACTTGGAGGAGGAATATTGTGGCAAACCTTCTGACTAATCCCGTCAGTCTTGCCCCTCTCCTGGGACTGCCACTCTGAACTGTAAGCATTCATCCCGCTTCCCCGCAACAGTGACACAAAACCTTCTTAAAGTTACCTGGTCTTAACTTTTCTGTCGTAAACATAACTTTGCACAATATTACTACGACATTTTGGAAACGTGTTACCTATCTTAGACTTCCCTGTAAAATATGCATGGCTTCATCATATATATGATATTGCCAT
This sequence comes from Trema orientale, assembly GCA_002914845.1. Lineage (NCBI taxonomy): Eukaryota > Viridiplantae > Streptophyta > Magnoliopsida > Rosales > Cannabaceae > Trema > Trema orientale. Next base: position 2,462,411 of record JXTC01000002.1, read on the forward strand.
ATTAGAAATGCCAAGCATGTATACTGAAACCAAAATGCCAATGATCATGCTTATAACCATAATGCAAAGCATAAAAGAAATGAACATAATAGACACCCACATAGCACGTAATTCTTGTGTTGCAGTTGAGTACTTACTTACTTCGTGTCCTGAATAGAAATCAATAGTGGAAAGAGTCAATATCCTCAAGAGATTGGTGTACCAATCACCTGTCATGAAATTCTTTTATTTCAGGTGCACATTTTTCTAAAATGAACGCACTAAGATACTTAGACAGGACCGAAATAACAACTTTCACAAAATTAGCAAACTTGATCCTATAATGACTCAGAAGCATACAATCACTTAACATTCTTGGCAGTCAATAACTAGTATTGAAAACTACTTAAAAGTACAAAAATATAAATGCTAGTTCATTAGCACAAAACTAATCTAAAATGGCACATAATTCGTAAAAACTAGCTCATTTGCCCCTAAATGGTGCCTCTTTATTTTTAAAACATTTGGACAGCACCTCCCCTGTTTTTAAGACATCCCCAAAAGATTAAAATCATAGTTTTAAACCTGCAATAACAATTAACAATCCAATTCTCACATATCCACAACAAATAGGATCTTTCGGTACAACCCAAGTACACTTGAATTCCTTTCCATTTGGACAAAATCTAAACCACTTTTACCCTTGTGTGCCATCACAACCAGCCACTAAATAAGTGTAATAAGCACTAGGATTGATAAAATAAACATTCCAATTTTAAGAAATCAGATTAGAAACATAGAAAACTTAATCTATTACACATGAAAATTCTTAAATCCATAAATAGCAAACTTTGGGGCTTTAGGTTTAACATTAATCTTCTACTTAAATTTTATGTCTCCAACAATAAATAAAGGTTCCTAGGACCATTATTCATCAAATAATAGCTTAGGTTTAAGAGCTGAAATTAAAGAAACTCACCACAATTTCAAAATCCAACATAAACCTCACCTTGACTAGTTTGAGTCTTTGCTAGTGTTCTTGCCTTCTATCTCCACCAAACTGATTCCCAAGGCTTAGAAATGGATTTCTTAACTTAATAGGACCTCATGAAACCAATATGTAAGTGGGGACAAGTAGAGAATCGAAATTAAAGGACAAAACCTAGAAAGGAGAACTTAGTAGAGTTACCTTGACTAGTTTTGGTCTAGCTTGCTTTCTAGAGCTCCAAATCGATTTCTACCACTTGGAAACTCTTGGATATGGATAAGGGGAGCTGAAAGAAGTCACTTCAATGCCATGCTTTGAAACTCTATGACCTAACACAATTCCTTCGTGTACCATGAAGTGGCATTTCTCCCAATTCAGTACCAAGTGAGTTTCTTCACATTGCTCCAATACCTTTTCTAAATTCAGCAAGCAAACTTCATAGTTTTCCCCAAAGACTGAGAAGTCATCCATGAACACTTCAAGAGTCTTTTCCACCATATCGGTGAAAATAGACATCATGCATCGCTGGAAAGTTGCTGGAGCATTGCAGAGACCGAATGGCATTCTCCTAAAGGCAAATGTTCCATATGGGCATGTGAAGGTTGTCTTTTCCTAGTCTTCTGGTGCTATAGCAATCTGGTTGTAACCTGAGTATCCATCCAGAAAACAATAATACTCCTTACCAGCAAGTCTATCGAGCATTTGATCAATGAAAGGCAATGGGAAATGGTCTTTCCTTGTGGCCATGTTGAGCTTCCTATAGTCCATGCATACCCTCCAACCAGTGACTGTTCTTATGGGAATTAACTCGTTATTGTCATTAGCAACCACTGTAACACCTACCTTTTTAGGCACACACTGAACTGGGCTGACCCAAGAACTGTCTGAAATTGGGTAGATTATCCCTGCGTCTAGCCATTTAATCACTTCTTTCTTCACAACTTCCTTCATGATCGGATTTAATCTTCGCTGCTGCTCTACATAATTGCTGGAGCAATCTTCCAGCAAGATCTTGTGCATGCAGATTGTAGGGCTGATCCCCTTTATATCGGCAATTGTCCAACCAATTACCTTTTTGAACTTCCTCAACGCAGCAAGTAATTGCTGCTCTTGCTCCAAGCTCAAAGCTGAAGAAATAATCACTGGTAATGTATTTGACTCACCCAAATATGCATACTTCAAATGAGAGGGCAATGGTTTCAACTCCAAGATTGGGGGCTCTTCAACCGATGGTTTAGAAGACTTGAAACTTCTCTCTAATAATTCAAGGGACTCAAATTGTTTTCCGGGTCTAGCAAGTGAATGCCTTGTTTCTACCCATGGAATATAGCCTTCTTCTTCCGATTCCTCTTCATAATCGGCCTTTATAGGCAATAAAAGCATATTGTTGTCACAAGCTTTTTGAAATTCACTAGCCACAAGTGCATCTACTACATTTATGGCTGAGCACTCTTCTATCTCATCCGAAAATTGCGTGGCTTTGAAAACATTGAAAGTGACTTGCTCATCATCAACTCGCATAGTGAGCTCTCCTTTTTGCACATCAATCAATGTTCTTCCTGTAGCAAGAAACGGTCTTCCCAAAATTATAGGAACCTCCTTGTCAGCCTCGTAGTCTAACACTATGAAATCTACAGGAAATATGAACTTGTCTACCCGAACTAAAACATCTTCAATTTTTCCTTCAGGGTGAGCAAATGATCTATCTGCTAGTTGAAGGGTGACGGTGGTTGGTCTTGCCTCACCAATTCCCAACTTTCTGAAGACTGACATTGGCATTAAGTTTATGCTTGCTCCTAAGCCACACAAGGCTTTCCCACAGTAGGTGTCACCAATAGCACATGGTATTGTAAAACTTCCTGGATCTTGAAGTTTAGGAGGGATCTTACTTTGCAAAATTGAGCTGCACTCTTTGGTAAGGGCCACGGTTTCAAACTCTCCTAACCTTTGTTTCTCAGAGAGAATGTCCTTCATGAATTTAACATACTTTGGCATCTGTTCTAAGGCTTCCACCAATGGTATGTTGATGTGCAACTGTTTTAAAACCTGTAAAAATTTACTAAACTGCTTGTCTTGCTGCTGCTTTTGAAATCGTTGAGGAAAGCGTGGTGGTGGTCTGTCATTATGCTTTACTGGGCAGTTTTGCTGCTGCGATGCTGCAGCAAAGTTCTCTTTTTCAGCAACCTGCCTTGCTACTTTTTCCACTCCATCTTCCTTCTCCCCTTTTCCTTGGATTGAAGAGGGCTCTCTTGGTTGTTTAGGCCTTGACACAGGCCCTTCCAGCTCTTTTCCGTTCCTTAAGGAGATCGCTTTGCAATGTTCTTTACCATCTCGCCTTGGATTTTCGGTATCACTCGGCAAAGAACCTTGGGGCCTACTGTTCAGGGCATTAGCTAACTGCCCCATTTGATTCTCCAAGTTTCTGAGTGAAGCCACTTGACTTTGAATTATGGCGGATTGGTTCTGGATTATGGCGTCATTCTTCACCATGTATTCCTTCAATAATGTCTCAATTGAGCTGGATTGCTCTGAATGTTGCTGTTTCTGGTACTGTTGTTGCTGTGGCAAATGTTGTTGGAAACCAGGAGGGTGATTTAGTCTATTTGGAGTTGGATATGGATTAGCCCCTTGATTGCTCCACGAAAAATTGGGGTGCTTCCTCCATCCTTGGTTATCGGTGTTAGAAAACGGATTGTTGTTCTTGTTGAAGTTCCCCACATAACACACCGAAGCAGGATTAGATGGGCAACTGTCAAATGAATGTCCTTCTCCACAATAAACACAAGACACTACAGCTGGTTGCTCTGCAGTTGCTCCAGCAACCATATTCATGGACTTCAAGATATTGGACAGCGATGAAACTTGCGCTGTCAAGGCTGTAACTGTGTCTAGATCATGAATTCCAGCAACCCGTCTACCTGCAGCAACTCTTTCCGTTGGCCATTGATAGTTATTGTTGGCCATCCGCTCCAAGATTTCGTAGGCATCATTATAAGACTTGGCCAAAAGAGCTCTATTAGCCGATGCATCCACCATTGACCGTGTATGAGCATGTGGTATCCCATGGTGTGGACACTTCCTCAATAACTCCTTGAAACGCTCCCATGATTCATATAACAATTCCCCATCAAGCTGCTGAAATGAAGTAATATCGTTGCGGAGTTTGGCATTCTTCATTGGTGGGAAGTATTTCATCAAGAATTTTTCCGCTAAGTTGTTCCATGTGGCTACCGAATCTGGGGGTATGGAGTTTAACCAAGCTCTTGCTCTGTCTCGTAAAGAGTATGGGAAGAGTTTCAGCCTTAAAGCTTCATCAGTAACTCCTTGAAGCTTGAATGAATCACAGACTTCAATGAACAATCGTAGGTGAAGATGCGGATCCTCCGTTGGTACCCCACTGAACTGCCCCACAGTTTGGAGCATTTGAAACATGACCGGCTTCAATTCAAACTGAGGTGCTTGAATCTCGGGCCTAAAAATACCAGGATTAAGCCCATTGAGTATAGGAATAGCATATTCTCGGATTGCCCTATCTCTGTCATCTGCCACTGCTGCAGCATTGTTAGCACCAGCAGCTTCAGCTATTTCTTCTAAACCAGCAAGCCCTTGTTGTTGCTCCCTTCTTCTTACTCGAAATGTTCTTTCTATCTCAGGATCTAAAGGCACCAACTCTTGATCTCGCTGATTATTCATGTACAAGTATAACTTCCTGCAAGCACAGACACTTAAACAAATAAAGAAAAGATATAGGCAAGAAAAGCAAAATAGTTTCTACAAGTAACTTTAGTTATCTCAATCTCTGGCAACGGCGCCAAAAACTTGTTGCGAATTTTATAACAGCTACACAAGTGCACGTGCCGAAACAAGTAATATAGTAGTGACTGAGTATCGTCTCCACAGGGATTGATTACTAAAATTATTTGTAAAATCTAAATGTCAAACAAGCTAGTTTAACGAATGAGAAATAAAGATTTGTAATAAAATAGCAACAAATTTAAAGATGCAAGCAGAAAAGTAATTATTAAGCAGAAAATAACGAGATCTAATCAAGTGAATGTGAATCAGTAGTGTGGATAAGCTGGGATTATTGAATCCTCCTTGGTTGCAAATCTGGGTTTAGTTGCTGCAGCAACGCCTACGGCAAAAATCACTCCAGTAACCGAAAATTCATTCTGTACATATTAATCTTCCGAATTCGATATGTTTAAAGTTCTTCAAACCAGATTTAACATATTCCTATGCTAACCCAGTTCTCAAAGCAACATTTATAGTATCAATTTTCAATGGGTTTGCATGGTAA
>JXTC01000002.1:2474927-2553057 GCA_002914845.1 Trema orientale
TAAACATCAGCAACACCAAAAACTAAAATAAAGTAAAGAAAAGAACCTAAACCATACAATTTATTCTTTTAAAGCAACTAACCTAAGACTAAAAACACATAAGATAACTCTATTTTCATAGATTTATCAAGCTCCTTCTCAGTAGTGGTATAATTCAGTTTAGCATTAAATAAGGTCTTGCTAGTATAGTAAATGAATTGAAATACCTTCCCTTTTGTTTGTCCTAACATGGCCCCAACTGCATAATCACTTGAATCACATATCAACTCAAAGGGTAAAGACCAATCCAGAGCTGCAATAATTAGGGCAGAAACAAGTCATCTCTTTAGCTCTAAAAATGCCTGCATACACTCTTCATTGAACTCGAAGGGTCTGTTTTGATCCAGCAAAGTACACAATGGTTTGGAAATTTTTGAAAAATCCTTTATGAATCTCCTGTAAAAGCCTGCATGTCTCAAAAAACTATTGATGCCCTTGACTGAGGTAGTTGGTGGCAGCTTCTCAATAACCTCAATCTTTGCTTTGTCCACTTCAATGCCGTTTTTAGAAACTCTATGACCCAAAACAATGCCCTCTTGCACAATAAAATGGCATTTTTCCCAATTTAAGACCAAGTTAGTTTCTTCACACCACTCCAAAACTTTTTCTAAGTTCAGTAAGTAGTCCTTATAAGACTCCCTAAATACTAAAAAATCATCCATAAAAACTTCAAGAGTCTTCTCTACCATATCCATGAAAATAGACAACATGTATTGTTGGAAGTTTGCTGGAGTATTGCAGAGTCTAAATGGCATTCTCCTGAAAGTAAATGTTCCATAGAAGCAAGTAAAGGTTATCTTCTCCTGATCTTCTGGTGCTATAGTAATCTGGTTATAGCCTAAGTATCCATCCAAGAAATAGTAATACTCATTTCTAGCTAATCTATCAAGCATTTGATCAATAAATGATAGTGGGAAATGGTCTTTTCTTATGGCCTTGTTGAGCTTCCTGTAGTCCATGCACACCATTAAACCAGTTACTGTTCTTGTGGGTATTAACTCATTATTGTCATTAGCCATAACTGTAACACCTTCCTTTTTGGGCACACATTGAACCGAGCTGACTTAAGAATTGTCTGAAATAGGGTAGATTATCCCTGTAACCAACCACTTGATCACCTCTTTCTTCACAACTTTCTTCATAATTGGTTATAGTCTTCGTTGCTACTCCACAGAATTGATGTAGCAATCCTCCAGCAAAATCTTATGCATACAGATTGTGGGGCTGATTCCCTTGATATCTGCAATTGTCCACCCTATTGCCTTCTTGAACTTTCTAAGTACTGCAAGTAATTATTGCTCTTGCTCCAAACTCAGAGCTGAAGAAATAATTACCGATAACATATTTGAGTCACCTAAATATGCATCTTTCAAGTGGGAAGGCAATAATTTCAATCCAAAGCTGGGGGTTCTTTAACATATGGTTTGGAAGGCTTGAAATTCCTCTCTAATAATTCGAAAGATTCAAATTGTTTTCCCGGTTGAGCAAGTGATTTCTTTGTCTCTAACCCATATGACATAGCCATCTTCTTCAATTTCTTTCTCAAAGTTGGCCTTTGTGGACACCGAGAATAGTTTGTTGTCACAAGCTTTCTGAAATTCATTACCCACAAGTGAATCCCAGACAATGATGGCCGAACACTCTTCTATTTCATCTGGAAAGCACATCGCCTTAAACACGTTGAAAGTGACTTGCTCATCATCAACTCGCATCGTGAGATCTCCTTTTTACATATCAATCAACGTCCTTCTAGTAGCGAGAAATAGTCTACCTAAGATTATAGGCACCTCCTTGTTGGCCTCATAGTCTAACATAATGAAATCTACAGGGAATATGACTTTATCCATCCGAACTAGAACATCGTCAATTTTTCCTTCGGGATAAGTAAAAGATCTATCTGTAAGTTGAAGAGTAACTATAGTTGGCCTTCCTTCCCCAATTCCCAGATGCCTAAAAACTAACAATGGCATCAAGTTAATGCTTGCTTCTAGATCATACAAGGCTTTCCCACAATAGCTGTCACCAATGGAGCATGGTATTGTAAAGCTTCCAGGATTCTTAAGTTTAGGGGGAAGTTTACTCTGCAAGCTTGAACTGCATTCCTTTGTAAGTGCCACTGTTTCAAACTCTCCCAACCTTCTTTTCTTGGAAAAGATGTTCTTTATGAACTTGACATACTCTGGCGTTTATTCTAAAGGTTTTCCAAGTGGTATGTTGATATGCAGCTGCTGCAAAACTGCCAAAAATTTGTTGAATTACTTCCCCTACTACTCCATGTGGAGTCGTTGAGGAAAAGGTAGCGGTGATCTATCATTCTGCTTTTCTAGGCAGTTTTGTTGTAGTGATGCTGCAGCAAATTTTTCTTTTTTAGCAATCTGCTTGGTTGCATTTTCCACTCTATCTTCCTCCTCCTCTTCTCATTGGATTGAAGAGGGCTCTTTTTGTTATTTAGGCTTACTTCAAGCCTTTCTAGCTCTTTGCCACTCTTTAATATGATTTCTTTGCAATGCTCTTTACCATCACGCCTCTGATTTTCTGTATCACTTGGCAAAGAAATTTGAGGCCTACTATTCAAAGCATTAGCCAACTGTCCCATTTGATTATCTAAGTTTCTTAGTAAAGCTGCTTGGCTTTAGATCATTGCTAACTGGTTCTAAATTATAGTATCGTTTTTTGCCATATATTCCTTCAATAAGGCTTTAATAGAGCTGGGTTGCTCTGGAGGTTGTTGTTTTAGGAATTATTGCTTTTGTATTGATGCTGTTGATAACCAAGTGGTTTGGATGGTCTATTTGGAATTGTATACTAGCTCCTTGATTACTTCATGAGAAATTAGGGTGTTGCCTCCACTCTTGGCTAAAAGTATTCGAAAACGGATTGTTGTTCTTGTTGTAGTTCCCCATGTAACACACCGAAGCAGGGTTAGATGGACAATTGTTAAATGAATGTCCCTCACCACAATAGACACAAGAAACTCTAATAGGTTGCCCTACATTTGCTCCAGCAGCCATATTCATAGATTTTAGAATGTTGGACAGCGACGAAACTTGTGCTGTCAAGGCTGTCACTACATCTATATCATGGATTCCAGCCACACGCCTTCCTGTAGCAACTCTTTCAGTCGGCCATTGATAGTTGTTATTGGCTGTCCACTCTAAAATCTCATATGCATCATTGTAATACTTTGCAAGAAGAGCACAATTCGCCAAAGTATCCACCATTGTTCGAGTATGAGCATTGAGGCCATTATAAAATGTCTCCATTTAGATCCAATGAGGAATTCCAAGATATGGGCACTTCCTTAGCAACTCCTTAAAGCGCTCCCATGCTATATATAATGATTTCCCATCTAATTACTGAAAATAAGTGATGTCATTTCGGAGTTTAGCATTCTTCGTTGGTGGAAAATACTTCATCAAAAATTTCTCTGCCAAGCTATTCCATGTGGCCACCAAGTCTAGGGGTATTGAGTTTAATCACGCTTTTACTCTATCTCTCAAAGAGTACGGAAATAATTTCAGCCTTAGAGTTTCATTCGTGACTCCTTGCAACTTGAACGAATCACACACTTCTATGAATAACCAAAGGTGGACATGAGGATCTTCTGTTGGCAGCCCACTGAATTGCCCCACGATTTGGAACATTTGAAACATTACTGACTTCAAGTCAAACTGAGGCGCTTGAATTTCGGGCCTAACAATGCCAAGATTTAGAATTGAGTATAGGAATAGTATACTCTCTCATTGCTCTATCTATGTCATCTGTCATTGCTACAGCATTGTTGGCATTGTTAGCATTAGCTCCTTCAGCTATTCCTTCTACACCAGTTAAACCTTATTACTGCTCCCTTCTCCTTGCTCGGAATGTTCTTTCAATCTCGGGGTCTAAGGGCACCAACTCTTGGTTTTGTTGGTTATTCATACAAAGAGTGTAAGTTCCTGCAAACACAACCACTCAAACAAATAAAGAAAAAGCAAAGGTAAGAAAAACAAAATAACTTCTTCAAATAACTTTAGTGATTTCAATCCCCGACAACGGCACCAAAAACTTATTGCGAATTTATAATTGCTACGCAAGTGCGCGTGCCGAATAAGTAATATATTAATGAGTAAAGTATCGTCTCCATATGGATTGATTACTAAGTTGATTGTAAAATTTAAATGTCAAGCAAGATAGTTTAAGAAATGAGCAACACAAATTTGTAATAAAATAGTAAAAACTAATGGGTGAAGACAGAAACGTAAATACTAAAAAGAAAATAAAACGATCTAATCAGTTGATTGTAAATTAATGATAGAATTAAGCTAGGATTATTTAATCCTCTTCGATTGTAATTCTGGCTACAAATGCTGTAGCAATGTTATGACAAAATCACTCCTGTTAATCAAAAATTCAATCTGCATATAATAATCTTCCCAATTTATCATGATTAAAGTTCTTCAAACCAATTTTAATATATTCCTATGCCTAACCAGTTTTTAAAATACAATTTATAGCATTAATTTTTATGGGTTATGCACAGTAACAATATATTCATATACTGTCACGAATCCAAAGATCTACAAAGGAGATAACTGAAATATGTATCATTCAAGCTAAATCTAACTAAAATTAACCTTTCCAAAATTAATCCTAATTTATTTTTCCTAGATATTGGTGGACAAACAATAATAGGAATTAATATTTCAGCTCACTTAAATGAGCATAAGATAATTTTCATAAATATCGAAACAATATTTAAGTAGTCATTACAATCTTAGATTCATCACAATCTCAACTAAGGAAAACTTAGCTCATATTCTGGATTTCAAAAAATCAGCAAATCACAATAACCCATTGATTACAGAAAAATACAAGAAAAAGAAAGAAATTAAACACAAAGAAGATTGAAAGAAGTAGGAAAAAAACTCCAGCTAGATGATGATTATGTGTGCTCTTCTCTGCTAGTACCCTTTCCTTCTTCGTCCTTTCTTTCTTTGTACTATTCTTTCTTTTTTTTTCTCTTACTTTTTTCATTTTTCTCTAAGCTCAGCCGCCTCCTCCCTTTTCTGACAGTACTTCTTTTCCTTTTATACTAGAGTATTCGAGGTATCCTAGCACACGTGTCAACCAAATAAAAGAATGAAGACCACTTTAGTATCGCCTTCCCTTAGCTGGCATTTGATGTCATGCAGTCACTGCCAGCTATACCCAAAATTTGCCCTGTTGAGAATCTGCCGACTCATCTATGCCCTGGCTCTGCTGCAGCAAAACTCAGTTTTCAGCTTTTGACTCAAATTCAACATTTCTCTTCAGGGGATGCCATTCAAAATTTTGCAGAGCTCAAACCCAAAATTCAGCAATACTAGGAAATTAGAAAAAACAAAATAAATATTAACTAAGCTAGACCTTAAACACCAAAAACATAAAAGCTAAAATAAAGCAAGCAAATATACCTAGAATAGCCAATTTATTCCCCAAAACAATCATTCTAAGACTAAGGACTCTACTATGCTTTCTATGGCCACGTTTAGTGTATTGTATTGTACTGTATCGTGATATTGTATTATTCTATTATAGTATTATGTTTAGTTTTGCATTGTATTAAGATATTGCATTAAAAAGTTAAATGTGAAAAATACCACTTTTAAAAGTTAATTTATAAAAATACCATTTAAAAAAATATTTAGAAAAATAATACTTCTAAAATTACCACTTTTTAAGAGTTAATCCATGAAATACCACTTTTTGAATATAAATTTAGAAAAATACCACTTTATAAAAAAAAATCTAGAAACATACCGCTTTTGAAAAGGTATAGTGATATGAGAGGAAGAAATGGGAGAGAATGATGAGATAAAAACTAAGAACAGAGAAAGTGAGGAGAATGAATATTGTACAATACTATATTAGAGATAAAATTATGTATACAATGATACAGATATTTTTTTCTGTATTAGATAATGATGATAGTATTATATTAAATTTTGACGTTGTATTAAATAATATAATACAAAAGTACAATTAAAAGACAATATTATGTTTAATTCAGATAATAAATTCTTTAAACAATGTACTTACTAAAAATATGAACTATTTTAGTAGTAGAGTCCATACGTTCGATAGTGAGATACGAAAGTGGAAAAACAGAATGCTCTTAGCCTCTTCTATTTATTTTGTACATGTTAGGATTCTTATTATAACTATATGATAATTTAAATTGAGTTATCATTGCTTTTCTACACTGTTTTATTAAATATCCATTTTTTTCTTTCTTTTTGCTTGTTATATGGCTAAATGACTAAGTGTATTTATTTTTACATTTGGTATATCTACTGTGATAAGAATAGTTTAAAGACGCTATCATTATTTTTGATTGATTCATCATTTATTGGTCATATTGTTATCATGGATCTGTACTCTTGTTTATCAGTCTTGGAACGTGTGTTTCGTACAAAATGGGAAGGAATAATTTTATGGTGTCATGGTTTAACACTTCTTCCTCCCTTTTTTTTTTTTTTTTTTTTTGTAATTAACTGAAAGTAAAGTATAATTGGAAGCGTGTTCTCTTGTAATTAGCAAAGGATATTATCTCGGACTAGCTACAAGCTCTTTTCTTTTTTTTTTTTTCTTTCTGAGTATCCGGATTAGTTTGGTGGTAATGGTGAATAAACATAAGTTAGGTAGGAAGGTATTGAAGTTCCTTCAATTGTAGGTTCTTATTACTAAGATTTAGAATAAAGGATGGTAAAGTATAACTACCAAGAGAAGGCATATAGTAAGGGAGCTCCTTATTCTATTTCAGATACGAATCCTATTTTCATTACTAGACTGCTACTACTCTTTCCAGTGCCGGTTTACCTATAGGCAATATAGGTGTTTGCCTAAGACCCCAGTTCAAATCAAGATCCCTATTTTTTTTTCCTTTTTATAATATTACCTTTTTAGTATTTTTTTTTACATTAAAAAATAACCAAAAAATAAAAATAATTAAAAATGAAACATCTAAGAAGCCTATTTTCAGAAATCAGTTCAATGATACACTAAATGTTGGATTTCAATAGACAAACAAAATCCTTTCTTTCAAATTTCAATGAAAATTAATTGCTCTAATTATGCATATTCTTTCATATTTCCATATAATTAATGTTTTGAAAATATATTTTCATAATTCCCTTAAAAATGGGAAAAAACTCATTTTTTTTTAATGTTCCTTTTCTTTTATCATTATTCTTTAGTTTAAAATCTAATCATTTTTCTTTCTTTACTTTTATGTGGATATCGATTTATTTATTATCATTTTACAACACATTTCAAAAAATAATAATAAAAGAAAATACTCAAATTCGTTTTCCATCTCTCATTTATAGTTCATGTTTTCTTCAAATAAAAAAATTGAAAGAAAAAGACACTAGAAAATAGAGATAAAAAAGCCATTTGAATAGTTTGATTTGAAATTACTTGTTTACTTAGCCATAATTGCTTAACAGGTTATATCTTTCTATCTTATTTCTTTCCTATTAGCTTGAATATTGCATAGCTATTTCGTTTCCTTCTATTGTTGTCTTTTATTAAGCTGTGTTGTTTTTGTACCTAAGCAATTAGAACAAATATCTCTGATAAAAAATATCCACCTGACCCAAAAAAATCCATTTGAATTTGAGAAACTTAAAAAATAATAAATAAATAAATAAACAGAGAGTTCGATAAATAAATAAATAAACAGAGAGTTCGATTTAATTATAAAAATGAGTTCTTGAAAAGTTTCACATGCAAAGTTAAAGGGAGGTAAAGAACTTAAATAAACAATTGGACAAAGATCTTAATGAATTTGGGATAATGATGTAATTGTACTAAAAAAAAAAAAAGAAACATAAGAATGATAATAATGAAACGTAAGAGAGTATAATGGTTGAGGAAGAATGTCAAGAAAATAATGAATTAGATTAGATTGACCTTAAAATTAGGGGTCTAAATAATTACTTTAGTTATGTTTCTACTGAAGTTTTGATCCATGAAGGTGCAAAATTTTGCATAATAAGTCGAAAAATATATTAATAATTATTTCTTGTATTAAAATGTGTTAGATTAATAATGAAATATTAAAGTATTGCCCACCAATAATATAAAAGATTTTTTTTTAAGTTTTAAAAAAGGCCTCATTTGAGAATTCGCCTAAGGCTTCAAAATTACTTGAGCCGGCACTGACTTTTTCTCTACACACTTTACAGAGATAGAATATTAGATTAGTACCTAAAATGTATGCAGGATGCGGGTTAGACACTCACCAATGTGTCTTGAAAAAGAGAATGTTGGTTTTAATCTTATCTTGAGGGTTTCATTTTCTTGTAGTTAGAAAAACTGGATACAGAAAGCTAAATCATCATTTACTTGCTGAAAAAATTAAGAAAAATGCAATAAGTAGTGACATATACTAAAAATAAATGAATGTGCAAATAACAAATGCTTTAATTAAGTATATGCTTATATTACAGATAGAAAGCAATTTTTGCTGATAATTCATCTATTTGGAAGAAAACTAAAACAAAAAAGTAGTACAATTTTTGTTACAAACAACTATTATTAAACAAAAACCATATGAAATTAAAGACAATGAAACTAGATTCCATGCATAATGCATAGCTTAGGACAATCTTTTGTCACTTCGGAGGATTGAAGCACCTAGAACATCAAAAATTCACTTCTAATAGCTCTGCCTTATAACTGTGCTGTGCATATCCTGTCTCCACGGCTTGCGAAACCAAGAAAAGTATTCTTAACGCAAAGTAGTTCCCTTACCACCTCTCCCATGTTCATTCTTTCTTTTGGTGATTCCACAGAACAACCAAGTCCTATTTCTAGGACAGAACGTAAGCACTTTTCCATATTTTCATTCATGTGGCTATGATTTTCATCGATGTTGGTTTCCGATTGTGCTTCTATATTGTCCTTCATATCCTTGTCTTCTGCTATTGTCGTTGTTGTTACCTCTACTTCCCTTCGAAGAAGGCTCCGGTCAACAATCTGCATTAGTCTTTGTGGTAATGCCATCTTTGCATACTGATGGATGTTCAAATCTCCTCTAAAGGCTTCGTCTGTAGGCCTCTTTCCTGTGAACATTTCCAGCAGAAGAATTCCATAGCTGTACACGTCCCCTTGAATTGATGCCTTACCACCCATTCCATACTCTGTCAATTCAAATACACACAAATTATTCTTGTGTTGATAATAAAAACTTCAGTTACTCCCAACATATTCAGAAGCTTCAGAATTTCTATTGACAGTGATAAATTCAAGATCAGCTTTGAAAGAAAATGCAAAATAGACTTAACAAGTGATATAGAACGTAAACCATTTTCCAATGAAATAAAAAAGAGTAACAAAGGCTTAAATCAGCATAAAGGCTCCATTTTCATATCTGATGTATACTTTTCTAAAAGAAAAAACAGGATAGATATTTAGGGAAAAAAATCAAGTTTATCTGCTTTCTGTGTAGTATGTTTCCTAGTATATGTACTGAGAATTTTGAAGAGCTCCAGGAAAAAGGTAAAAAAAGGGTAAACTTCTACCTGGAGCAGCATAGCCTATAGATCCCTTTAAGCCAATTGTGCTAGTTTGACTTTGAGGAATACCATTTGTGGTTGAGAGAATCCTTGCCAAACCAAAGTCGCCAACATGAGCAACCATGTCATTATCAAGAAGAACATTGCTTGGCTTTAAATCACAATGGATGATTGGCGGTTCGCATTCAAAGTGGAGATATTGCAATGCAGAAGCAACATCAATAGCAATGCTTAGTCTCTGGAGAAAGTTCAAGTTTCTTGAACTATTTTCACCATCTACATGCAGCCACTCCTCCAAGCTTGAATTCGCCATGAACTCGAAAACCAGAGCTTTGAATTCGTTACCTTGGTAGTCTAGGCTGGAGCATGATGTGATGATCTTCACCAAATTTCGGTGCCTAATGTTTCTCAATGCCATGCATTCTGACATGAAACTTTTGGAAGCTCCGTTCTGCTGAAGGTGGATTACCTTTATAGCAACTACTCTTTCATCTTGACCCAAAATTCCTCTGTATACAGAGCCAAAACTACCAGAGCCAACTAAGTTATCCAGAGAAAATCCCGCTGTTCCTTCATAGAGCATCTTATATGAGACTTTCGAAAGGTGACCAGCTTCCAAGTCTTTTGTCGAGAGCATAGGAGATGGTTTCTTCTTTGAATTTCGCTTCGAATATAGTGCAAGAAAGGATGCCAACATGAGTAAGACTAAAACAACACAACTAATTATGATTGCAAGTTTCAAAGAATGAGATAATCCATGCTTTGTTGCTCTGGCAGTGGTACATGCTGGCAATTGCAATTCTGGGATACCCCCACAAAGCTTACTATTTTCCATTACTGATATGGAACTTGCATTTCGAAAGACTCCTTTCGTTGGCACCTCACCCTCCAATTCGTTGAATGAAGCATTGAAATACACCAAAAAGGGTAGAGTCTGTAGATCTTTTGGAATATTTCCTGATAGCTTATTGTGGGAAAGATCTAGATGGCTAAGGCCTTTCAAAGAGGCCAAAGATGAAGGAATGACTCCTTGAAAATAGTTACCTTGCAGGTTAAGGTACTCAAGGCTCTTGCAATCTCCAATTGTTGTGGGAATTACTCCAAAAAGATTGTTTTCGGAGACATCTAATGCATTAATGTTTTTCAAATTGCCCACTTCTGCTGGTAAATTGCCGCTCAATGAATTATATGATAGATTCAATAACAGCGACAAAGAAGAAAGATCGGTAACCTCCTTTGGTATGGCTCCAGTGAGGTTATTCTGAGAGATGTCCAAGTATTGCAAATATTTACAATTTCCAATACTTGACGGAATGCTTCCATTGAACATGTTTTCTGACAAATAGAGTTCAGTCAATTGAGTAAGGTTTCCAAAGGAAGAGGGAATCTTTCCAAACAATTTGTTTTTTCTAAGATCCATCCCTTGCACGTTTTGCAACATACCAAAACTAGAAGGAATGACGCCCGTAAAGAGGTTACGTGCCATATCCAACACTTGTAAGTTGGTATACTTCTCTAATATGGTAGGGACAAATCCAGATATTTGGTTTCCACCAAGGAACAGTTTGGTGAGTGTGATTGACAAGTTGGCTATGGAGGCTGGCAAAACACCTCCAAATTGGTTGTCAGCAAAATCCAGAATTTCTAATTGGCTGATGTTTTTCAGAGATGTTAAAAAATTCAAGTCATCAGATGAGTTACTTCCTAAATAGTTACCACCAAAACCAAGCCACCAGAGATCTACAAGTTTTCCCAAATCTCTTGGAACTGCCCCAACAAAATTGTTTGTGGAGAGAACAACAGCTTGAAGTTTGGAAGCATTGGATAGTGAAACTGGGATTGGACCAGATAATTCATTACTAGAAATGGCCAACCACTCAAGATTAGGAAGTGTAAGGCCTATACTGGCTGGAAGGGTTCCATTGAAGTGGTTACTTGCAGTGGAGATTATAGTTATAGATGACAAATTGTACAAGGAGGAAGGTAACTCACCGGAGAATTTGTTAGCCGCCACTGCAAGAATCGATAGACTTTTCAAATGGCCAATGTCTTCCGGGATACTTCCTTCTAAGTTGTTGTATGGGACAGAGAAATGCACAAGGGACGAAAGATTTCCAATTGAAGTTGGAATCATTCCTGTCAGATTGTTTGCTCCAAGCTGAAACAGTTGAAGCCTGGCGAAATAGCCAAGCTCAGAAGGTATTCTACCAGCGAGTCTGTTCCTCGCAAAATCTAGTTCCCTCAACTCGGAACAGTTGGACAACTGAGCTGGAATTTCTCCTGTAAACGTGTTATTTGTAAGGTAGAAATATTGCAGTCTGAACAACTGTCCAACTTCTTTGGGGATTTCACCAGAGAAGCTGTTGTTGCTGAGGTCTACGAGCTTGAGAAAGCTGAGATTGCCAATGTGAGGCGATATTGATCCCTGCAAGTTATGTCCATAGAGGCCCAGGACAGTAACTCTTTTATGTCGGCGGCTGCACGTAACTCCTTTCCAGTTGCAGAAGTCGGTAGAATCATTCCATGACCTTAACACGCCAAACGGATCGCTCACAATCCCTCTCTTGAACTCAAGAAGCGCTAAGCGATCGCCTTCACTTCCTAGTGCATTAGTAGGAATGGCAAATTGAGACCAAAGATAGGATGAAGAGAAGAGAATGATCACTTGAAGATACATAGAATGGTATGCTGATATGTTGAGTCGATGAAGCTTCATTTGGTTTGGAGAAGCAAGGAATTAAAATATTTAATCAATAAAAGATATTGGCAAGTATGTTATGGAAGTGTGAGATATAGTTGGTACACTTGGTTTGTAGCCAGTTCTGCTTTTATAAACCAGTATTTTAATTGTCTCCCAAGCCTATGAGTTACTATAAAGCTTGAATTCCATATGTTCGAATATAAAAATGATTATTTTCCCACTTTGGTTCAAAGTCTTAGCAATGGTTTTGGGACCGCACTTACACGACAGAGTGGTTCCTACTTTCTTTCCTCAATATCACTACTCTAGAAGAAAAACCCATCTGTACGTAAGTGAAGTTCCAAAAAAATAAACAAATAAATATACAAAACTCAAATATATTAATACACGGCATTAGACTTGTAGACATAATGACATAATTAGGTAGATTCAGTTCAAAGCAAATGCCAATTATCGTTGACATAGGAAAAGCTTGTTGAGTACTAGTGGTGTCAAAACGGAGCAGGAGGGGCATTGTTTGATTATAAGCTGACACAGTACAATTAATAACCATACTAAGCACAGTATGATAAGTAAATATGTTCGGCTCAACACTGCACAACAAACACATGTACTATCAAGAAAAATAACTAGTTTGCAGTGTATATATATATATATGTTAAACTTATATAAATTTTTTTGGTATAACTTTAATATAATAAATGTAGAAAAATAGAAAATAAAGTGAAAATATTTTCTAGGTAAAACTAATAAATATCTATAAATATTATGTCAATTTCTAAATTTTTGAAAAAAAAAATCTAAAATGTAATAAATTTAGGCTAAAAAGTTCAAAGATACGAAAGATCTAAGAGCCAAACTCACATCCAATAGAAAATCTTTAAAAATTTGAGGAAAAAAAAGTATAATTTGGATAGTATCAATTATGATCTGTTATTTATGTACTTTGATATGGGTTGATTAGGCGCCAATCTAGTTAAGATGTACTTCAATTATAGAAATTCAAAATAATTATCGTTTCTTATATACACTTGTAATATTTCAATTTCCTACTTATTTTATATAAAAGTAATCTCAATCTTTCAAATAAGTTATTTTTATTACAGAATAATTAACAACAAATTTTGAAATAATAATAATATTAATGTGCAAGATTGTGACACAAGAACAATAACAGTTTGAAAACGGAAACAATTGTAGGCATGAAAATCATATATGATATAAATAACGAACAAAACATAATAATAGTATAATATCGTTAACAAACACGAGTAGACACAAAAATAACATAGTATTTAAATTTGGCACAATTGGGCACAGAAATAGCACTATTGGAAATGAGCATAATTACTAATGAAAATAGAATATCAAAAACAAATACACTAATAACACAATATCAAAAATGAGAAAAATTAGACATAAAAATAGATAAACACGATTACTGCACGAGCACAAATACTACAGTACGGGCGGGCCGAGCACGGCTCGATTAGGCTGGTAAGCGCCCAATTACTATATAAAAATCCATATATTAATGATAAGTCAATGTTTGACTCTTGACTTTGGAAGACAACTCATTCTCCACTTGAAGAAGTGGACACCACTACCTTACATTACATATAGTGGTTATATTTAATTACATTAAATCAGAAAATGTCGAACTTTCTTTTTGAGTTTCTGCATTCCATGTCTTTTCCGAAAAAGAAAAGGAGATGCATGGTTAAGTTTGACTATCACGTACAGTTGACTTGCCGGCATGGTCACAAAATTCAAAAGATTCGGCCGAATAAAATGTCAACTTTAGTTGACTTCTTTGAACGAAAGCCAAAAGCATATCGACTATCCATCACTTAGCACTGGATTTTGTACTTGATTCTCAGTTTTCTTTGTATGTTAGAAAAAAAAAATTAATAAATTTAAGTTTCTAATGTTCCAAATTTGAGTATAACACGTATTGTTGATAGAGTTGAATAGAAGCTTAGGCAGGTTCCTGTATTTCAAGTTTTGAAGTCCATATTTGCTGTAATTAAGATAGCTTTATATGTGTGGATTACATTGGATTATATTCAGATTCTAGTTTAGGGAAAACTGCAAAAAGAAAAAATCTTGAGATATGATATATATACAATTTTAATTATGTATTTTGGTCTGCGCAAAATTATACATCTATTAAAATATCTGCAAATATGTATCATTCGTGTCCAAATTGATCAAAAAATTCTGCACTAAACACAAAATCCAAATTGAAGATATCATATTTTTTATTGACAAACAGTTAAAATCTATTGAAAATAACTTAAAATAACCATCATAAATTATCAATTTTGTACAAAGAAAGTATAAATTTGCAGAGACTTCAAATATAAAAATATAATTATGCACAAACTACAATATAAAGTTAAAATTACAGAAAGATTATACTCTAGGTTATTTTTTTGCAATTAATCCTTTTAGTTTAAGAGAAAAGTGCACTGCACTGAAATCTTAAGTTATAGTAAAGAGGATTAATTAAATCAATGGGATCTATTGTATTATTTTTGGCAGATTGATTAAGCTATAATCCATAAAACTCTTTTGTTGATGCATTACTTTGTCACGTTACCAAGAATGTGACTAGGAATTTTGTTTCAATGCTACACTAAAACCATCTATAGTACGTGTCAAATAACGCATGAAGATGATTAGTTTCAAGTATAGGCCATGATTGAGATTGATTATACATGCTACTTTTAGTTTTTAAAAACAATTAAAAAAATGGTGAATGAGAGATGTTTAGTAAATTCTTATTTTTGGTCAACAAATTTTAAAATTTATTGTGTAACCGCTACTTGCAAAATTTGAGAAGTAGAGTTAGAATTGTTTTTCAAAACTAATTTTACTACCACAATACAAATAGCCTAAAATATCATTTTACAGTATGCACACAATCTATAATTTACTAAACACTTATAGATACTACTTTAAATACTTCTTTTAAACTGCAGTTGCGATTTTGTAAATTAAATTTATCAAATGCTTAGCCTTTTTTCCTCACGGTAATTTCTTACTCATAGCACAACAGTATCAAACTCATCCATAGTTGCTTTAGTTATATAGATTGCTCTTTTCAAAAAAATTAAAAAAAATAGACTTGATTTTATATTAAAAAAAATCTTTAAAAAATCTTTTTTTTTTCTTTTGACTAACATTGCGGCTGAAATACCCCAGTCGAGCCAACTCAATTTCCAGTTGAATACTCAATTGGACCGGTCAAGCCTAATAAAAGATCTCACCGAAATTGGATCTCCAGGCCTAAAAATCGTGATATGAAACTTCAATCTACAATAAAATGCTTAGATTTTAAGTAAACCTTCTAAATCTCAAAAAGACAACTTGTAAACAATATTTTAACGTTGCCAAACATTAAATTTTCATTTTCTCAAAAAAAAAGGAAGACATTTTGAAGTTTTTTTGAGAAGATGTTACAAAATTTTGAAAGTTACGATAAAAAGGGAAGTTTGGTGGACCTAAAACTGAGTTTTGGAAGTCTATGAATTTAAAGAGTTATAAGTCTAAATAACCAAAATATAACATCATATGACAATAAAAGACGAGATTGTTTTTTAGACGCGTGGCCGTATTTTTTAAATCATTAAAATAGAGTATCGTTTGGTTGGTGATAATGGAATGTAATGGGATAGAATAGAATAGCTTTCTAATATTTGGTTTCACTTTACTTATAAATTGTCTTGCCAATATAATGACTATTCTATCAAATAAAGGAATTAGAATTACACTTAAAAATGGGTCTAAGGTCATTTCTTTCCTAAGTTAGTCACTCTTTTTTCCTTTTGACCATCATTTAACACGTTGTGCCCTTTTATCATCATATTCTTCATCGTATTTATGACTAAACCAATTGTAAAGCTTGCATCCATATCTATGACTAAACTACCCGCAAACCATTTTCTTTCTTATATCCATGACTAAACCACCCAGATTTTTTTGTTCGTCCTTTTTGTGCCCAGCTTTCTCTTCCTGCCATCTAAATGATATTGAAGTAGTAAGATTTTACCTTTTTTTAGCGGTTTATTTCCCAAAAGTTCTTCTATTAATTTCTATATTTTTATTATTGTTTTTTTAAGTATTCTATCGTAACTATAATTAGTATATTTTTCTTTTCTAATATACATTTTATATGTTATTTATATGATAAATAATAATGAGTAATTATTAAAATATTAATTTTATTACCACAAGAAATTTAATCTATTTTTATGTTTGATAATTTAATCAGTATTATAAGTATAACTATTTTCTTTTCTAACAGTGACAATGTTTATTTTTTTAAAAAAAATTATTTCAAAATCAGGTCAAGGTACAGTTAATTCCATTACATTCCATGGTTGATTTAATGTCAACCAAACAAAATAATCACATTGTGTCTTTCCATTCTTATTTCCATTACGATTACCATTACATTTAATTTCATTCCACTCAACCAAACGGCATCTAAGTGTTAGTTTTAATATAAATACACAAATATTTTAAGTAGTTCAAATTTCTCAATGAAGGAAATCAATTGGTATATACTTAATACATTAACTAAAATTCCGAAACTAAAAAATAATAATAAATGTTTCACATACTGGTCGCCAAAAAATAAAAATAAAAATAACTTGAGTAATTGTATGCATGCAAATGTCCGTGTTTTTCTTTTTTTTTAAAGCTAAAAACAGACATTTACTAGGGTGACCCCAAAATTCGGCCATTTACATAAAGGTAGCTCCACCTCTACCCAGTCCCACTCCCGTATCAAAAAGTATAAATGTTAAAAGCACCATTATTATCCAGCACAAACGCAAGCCATTTAATCCAAACCCTGATTGCCCTTCTTGACAAATGCAAGTCAATGTCTGAGCTTAAGCAGATTCATGCTCATCTGCTCACTTATGGCCTCCACCAACAGGACTCCTTCGCTTCCAAAATCCTTTCTTTCTCGGCATTGTCTGATCTGGGCAGCGTCGATTACTCGTTCCAATTTCTATCACAACTCTCCAATCCAACGAGTTTTAATTGGAACACGGTGATAAGAGGTTACTCCAAGAGCCGAAATCCCAACCGTTCGATTTCGATTTACGTTCGAATGTTGCGAGATGGGGTTAAGCCGGACCAATTTACCTACCTTTTTCTTACCAAGGCATCGGCTTCCTTGTTGAAGAGAGAGCTTGGAGAGGCAGTTCATGCCTTAACTGTCAAACATGGCTATGAGTCTGATATCTTTATACAAAATACGTTGATTCATATGTATGCTTCTTGCAGCAATATCCAAAATGCGCGCAAGGTGTTTGACAAAATGACTCGGAGGAATTTTGTTTCTTGGACTGCCATGTTGGATGGGTATGCCAAATGCAAGGATATGAGTTCGGCGCGGGAAGTGTTTGAGCTTATGCCGGACCGGGATGTTGTGTCCTGGAGCTCTTTGATTGATGGGTATGTTAAAACTGGGGAGTATATGGAGGCTTTGACCTTTTTTGACAGAATGCAGGTTGTAGGGATCAAAGCAAATGAGGTGACTATGGTGAGTGTTTTGTCAGCAATAGCTCACTTAGGTGCACTTGAGAAGGGGAGGTCTATGCATAATTATATAGTTGAGAATGGATTGCCTCTTAATTTGGTGCTGAGAACATCACTAGTGGACATGTACGCAAAGTGCGGGGCAATATACGAGGCTTTAGGTGTGTTTCGTGGAGGGTCAATGCGAAAAACAGATGTTTTTATTTGGAATGCAATGATTAGAGGACTAGCCACTCATGGTTTGGTTAAAGAGTCGATTGACTTGTTCATGGAAATGGTAACGTTTAAAATTGTCCCAGATGAGATCACGTTTTTGTGCTTGTTGAGTGCCTGCTCTCATGGAGGATTGGTAAAGGAAGCTTGGTATTTCTTTGAAGATATTAAAAAATATGGTATGATACCCAAGAGTGAGCACTATGCTTGTATCATTGATGTTTTAGCACGCGCAGGTGAAGTAGCTGAGGCATTTCAAGTCGTCTGCGAAATGCCGACGCAGCCAACGGGTGAAATGTTGGGTGCTCTTCTCAGCGGGTGTATAAACTATGGAAGACTAGATCTTGCAGAAATAGTTGGTGGGAAGCTTATAGAAATTGAACCAAATCATGGTGGTAGATATGTAGGCTTGTCAAATGTTTATTCTATTTTCCAGCGTTGGGATGATGCAAGAAGGATGAGAGAAGCCATGGATAGGAGAGGAGTTAAAAAGTTTCCTGGTCTTAGTTTTGTGTAAATATCCATAATGCTCAACTGGGACATATCTTGGGTTTTCCTCAACTACGTCATGCTCTGAAATTATAAGCAAGTTCATCTTAGGCTTTTTGGACAGAGAGAGAGGAAGAACTCTAGAGGTGGAAGGATTGCAAGTTTTTGCCTCACTTTTATCTCGTTTGATTTGTAGAAATGATTGAATTTTTTTTTTTTTCATTATTCATTTGTAAAGCAACCAAGTTCTTGACAGGAAGAAGCTATGAAAATTTGACAAATCGGGTCTTTTTCTATTCTGTTAATACAAAAATGGAGGTGTGAGCTACTGCTCTAGTTTTTCTGGAACTCGAGGAAAGTTACTGGTTAATCATTTGTTTTTGGGAAATTATGATCAACATGTATGATTAGCTTAAGAGGAATGTTATGGAGAAACTTGAGGCTTAACAGAGTGTAACTCTTTTCACTGAAAGAAGGGCTTATATGATGTGGTCACTGGTTTAAGAGTTATTCGGTCAATTTGAGACTTAGATTAAAGTTTTTTGAGGTGTTGAGGAACAACAAAACGATCTCTTTATTTGAAGTCCAGGGAAGCAATTGCATACTCAAACTAGTTTGGTGTTTTGAAGCATCTCAGATTGTCGATATCCAGATTTTGAGACATGAACATGAAGTTGCGAGAAACTTGGATAGTACTTAACTACTTGTTAACACTTCAAGACTTTTGGACTACAATCCTTCCATGAAGTATGGTTGCTAAAGCTCAGATTACCTCCATTGTCAACAAACTAGGGGCTGTTCCTGGATTTCGAAGGGCGTGTTCGAGTTTAAGAGGCTTTTTCATGTAAAAAAATTGAAAAAATAGAAAAAATAGAAAACCCTTGAAAGCCCCCCTGTAGTTGGACCCAAACAAATTTAGTTTCAAAAATGAAGATTGCTCAATACTTCCACATAACTAGATTTATTCAATCCTCTGTAAGAGAAATTGAAATTGAACAGCTTCAATGAAAATTATCCCTACAAATTTAGCTATCTCAATATGCAATGTCGAATCTAATATTTAAGAGTTACAAATTTTAAAAATCCCTACAAAATGAAAATTATCTATTAATCCCAGTTTAAGAGCCGACAAAACTATTGGATCTCTTTAGCAGAACGTTCTTTTATGATCGACTTATTGTTGATAGTTGTATCTATACTATCTAACGGCTGTGATTTTTCCAGTGCATTTATCAATATTTTCTTTAGTTTAACTTTCAGCTCCTTTTAAAATCCTACTTTTCTTATTATTGGCCTTTTGGAATCTGGATTTTTGTAGGAAAAGAAAAAAAAAAATTTAAGAGATTTCATTTTTTTTGTTTGGATTCAAACAAAAAATGACGACATTTTTTTTCAAAAAAAAAAAAAAAACAAGAGTTCAATTTAATATTATGTTTTAGTATATAGAATTTTGACATATTAATTAATAAAACCAAAAATTTCAAAATAAATTTTTATAAAATTTTAAGAAAAATATTTTCCTCCTCTTTTTCTTTTTTTTATTTTTTAATCAAAATTCAGGTTCCAAAGTCCAAACGGAGCCGTGTTTCCACAATTCCCTCCAAAAGTAGACGCTTTGAAGCTTCAAAAATAATAATAATAATTAAAGAATCGGATTGTGATCCGCTAAAGACAGATATAGATGACTTATAAATAGGGGTAGCAATATAGGTCATGACACGATAACACGACTCGAAATCCACACGATTAGCTGAACCTGCTTAACACGAAATTGAGTGCGCCTGTGCCCACTTAGGTCCCCTCGAGCAAGGCAGGCTAATGCATCATCATATAATTGAGAACAAGTTTCCCTTAACCGTGGTGCTGCAAACGTCCCTTGTTGACATGTACGCAAAGTGCGGCGCATTAGACGAGGCTTTAGGAGTGTTTCATGGGGGTTCGACACAAGGAAGAACTGATGTGTTGATTTGGAATGCAATAATCAAGGGACTTGCAACGCACGGATTCGTGAACTGATGTCTTAGCGCTTGTGCTCGTGGAGGATTGGTAAAAGAAGCATGGTACCTCTTTGAATGCCTTAATAAACATGGTATGACACCAAAGAGCGAGCACTACGCTTTTATGATAGATGTTTTGGCACATGGAGGACAAGTAGCTGAGGCATTTCGCTTCATCAGCTGAATGCCAATTGAGCCAACAGCTTCAATGTTAGGTGCTTTACTAAATGGTTGTATGAACCATGGAGAATTGGATCTTGCAGACATAGTTGGAAGGAAGCACAGAGAGATTGAGCCAGACCATGATAGTAGATATGTAGGATTATCAAATGTTTATGCTGTTTTCAAGCGTTGGGATGACTCAAGAAACTTGAGAGAAGCCTTGGATAAGAGAGGAATTAAAGAAGTCTCGGTTTTAACTTTGTCGAGGTATCTGGAATGCTTCATAGATTCATTGCTCATGATAAAGTTCATCCTCAGTCAAAACACATTTATGCAATCCTGAATTTTATCGCAAACCAAATTAAACGTGATGCTGTTTATGAGAATCAAGACTTTCTCTTGCATATGGAAGATTTTTGTTTCTGGACTTGATATACATATAAAAGTAGACAACATAATTACATTTATTTACATTTTTACTTATTAACTCACACTGAAATAATCTAAAATCGGTTGCATTAACAAATAATACCTTGCAATTGTTCTTTTTTTTTTTTTCCAGTCTGTTCACAAGTATTTTCTGGGATGGTATACATTTCAAACGTCTAGTCTAGTACCACTGACGATGTAAAAGAGAGCTAAAAAGGTTCCTTCTTCTTTCCCCAAATCTTGGTTCAGAATATTGCACCAGACCATATAGATTAGTGCCTTTTGAATTCAAGAAAAGGTGTTCTGGGAAAAATAACGCTTCCCATATCACAAGAGACTGTAAAAGAGTTAAAAAGCATAAACACTAGAGAGAAAATTAACCAAAGAATAACATCTATCAGATACGAGGTCGCTTCAAATGGGAGTACTCAAACTTAAGAACACAAGTCATAAAATGGAGACATTTACAAAGTTGGTACCCTTTTCTTTCTTCACTTCTTCTGCGTGTAACTGAACTGCATAGAAGTCCAATGACAGGCACGTTCTTGGGGGACTGATAATGAATTTCGGTTAAAATAACATTCAACTCCAGCACCCAAGTCATTCAAACGGACAGCCAAATTAATTTTCATCGTGTTTCAGGGTTCCAGATATTGTGAGACCCAAACATGAGAATTGCAGGCTTCTTAGCACCAAAAATCCACCGTTGTCCCGGCGAAACCGGGGGATTTCCCTGACAGGAACAGTCTTAACTGGCCAAATCAAGAGATCTCCTCTGCAAAGATGATGTTAAAGATGTTTTGAACTGCAAAGACAATGCAAAAATCAGATACATAAGTTTAAATAACCCAACTAAGCCTTTAAATAGTCAAGTCAACTGAACTCTAAGTTTAATTGATCCCTACCTTCCTCAATAGGGATGTTAGGCTGATCAACCAGGAGTTGCTGGAGTGCACTTAGGTCACCAGGACTGCAATTCAATATACAGGTACTATTTAATTATTAATGAAAAGAGAAAAATACAAATACAATTTTTATAAAGCATAAGCCATAAGCCAAGGGAGCATAGAAAATTAAAGTAGTAAAAAATATATATATATATATTCATATACGTATAAAAGCGAGGAAACCACCATACTAAAACTGTCTAACCCAGCATAGTGCTCAAGTTCTTGAAGTTTTCACATATTTATCTTCCTAGTTATTGAATGAATGGTAGAATGTACTTTAAGCTAAACATAATATACAAATAACATATGGAAAGTATCTCTCATAAAAATTATTAATAACATGTAGAAAGCAGATTGTGTAAATTAGCTTCGGGCATGAAAGCCTGAGTTCAGAAGCAATTAAAATTAACCATGTTGCAACTCTGGTTTAAGAAAATTTGTTTGCTTACTTGGGTTTCAAGGTAAGTACAGAAAGCGCTGAAACCAGGGATGTTTTAAGATGGTACCTGGAAAAATGAGGAAACAAGGTGGGTTTTAGTTTGTAGTGGTCCAAGCCAAATACAGAGACAAAGACAAAATAAAATTGTTGACAGTTTCTCGATAACATAAATCCATACTCAGATTGGTGCATCTCATGAAGAAGCATAAGCCCATCCAAGCAATCTGCAAGAGTTGGTTTTACACCAATCCGTAGCTGCAACTTTTTCACACTCAGCTGATTAGACCCACCTTCGACCATCTGCCTAGCATCACGGTGAATCTTCCCAAGAGAAAAAGTGATACTATGAAACTCTTCCCTGAATTTGGTACCCAACTCAAGTTCAAAACAAACAATCGGAGATATAAAACCTAAAGACTTCTAAATTCTGCTCAAGATGATAAATAAATAAGCCAATTACTAAACAGAACAAGTAATGTCAAATTGTGTGAAATCAGGATAAATGGCTCACCCATGACTAATGCTAAGCACATGGACCAACAAGTCTATCAAATTTTCGGAATAACACCATATTTTCTTTTATGCTTCTATTCTACTACCATCCAAAAGAAAGGCTTATAGTTTTTCATCTTCAATCTCTGTTATGGCGTCAAATTCCCTCTCAAAAATGGCTTAGATCCATTCACTTATACCACAATGGCAAACCATAATGAAGAACAAGAACCCTATCAAATATTCTTCCAAGAAAACTACACCAAAGCCAGAAAATTTCTTACAATGTCTTATTCATCGAGATCAAAATGTTCTGCAACGATGCCATCTGCTTCATCAGCACCTCATCTCCAATGCCATTAACACAATTCAAACTACCATAATTCTTGATATCCTTAAGCACCTGTACCACTCAAAGAAAAATTCGAAAATTGACAAATTGCGCTAAGATATATAAATATGTGTGTGTGTGTGTGTGTGTGTGTGTGGCAATTATGTGGGTTTGAGGGAGTAAAGCTAAACCTGCAGCCTCTGAATAATTGCGGAAGCGTTTCTGAAGTGTGAAAGTAATCGAGACTGAAGCTCCTCCCAACGCTCCATTTCTCCTTGAACCTTCTTGAACCGTTGCTGGAATTTCTTTATCATTGACTCCATCTTGGACCACAAGATAACGGGAACCCTTTCTCTTCGATTTTGAGGGAAATTAGATTTACCCCAAAATTTCTCATTGATGAAGAAGAACGATGGAGGGTACGATTTGGGTTTCCAGATAATACCCTTGGAAACAAGACCATGTACTAAGCACGTGGTATTTTAACGCCTATTCTTCTTCCTCTTTTTTTTTTTTTTTTTTTTTTTTTTGGAAAGATTCTACCTTCTATTCTTGATAAAGGAAAAAACAGAAAACCAAAAACCAAAAAAAAAAAAAAAACAATTAATCGATGAAAATACCATTTAAGAAAAAAGGAATAACAATTAATTGTGATACTAATAGCAGTATCACACTTCAACTTCCAACCACTAACAAACGGCGCCTACTAGGTAAGAGTCTAATCATAATACTTGACCCAACGACTCCATTCTAGGCTGGCTTGCACTCCCTCTTATAGGTTTACTTTGGTTGAAAAAGGGAGAACGGAAAGTAACTCTTTCCATTGAGCTAACATACTAATTAAAACCTCATCGAAAAACGAAAGTAGCATTTTTTTTTTCTTTTTTTTGAGGCAAACGAGTGAAAATTAGATATGAAAACTCATTAAAGAATGCCGAATATTCCAGAGGAATTGGGCAAAATGACATAATAAAAAAATTTAATGTACAAAATGACTTTCCAAAAATTTTAATTAGCAACATTACTTTCTTTCTTTTAAAAAAATGAAAAATTAGTTTTAATAAAAATTAGTTAAGATTATCTTATCATTAGTGTTGCTGACTTGGAATTTTAAAAAAAAATTAAAAAATTAAATTGAGAAAAAACAGGATTTCTTTTCTCTTCGACACCCTAGGAGTGTTCAAAAAAACCGTCAAACTGTGAAAACCCTCCAATCCAGTCCAAATCGCTCAATTGAGGCGGATTCTCTTATTAAACGGCTGGTTACGGATTAGAAAAAATAAAAACCGACTTAGCCGGTTCGATTTTCGGTTTTAGACAAATTCAGTCAGATTCAAACCGAATCTGCCAATAAGTTTGTATATATATTTTTTTTAAAAAAATATATATATATTAGTAGTTAAAAATTTAAGCTTATTCATTCTAATTGAGTAATGATTACTTTTAATTTATTTAAGACTATGTCACTTAAGACTCTTATGATATTTTAGACTTTAAATCTTGTTGTTGTAATGTGTTTAAGATTAAAGACTTTAAGTTTGCTATTCAATTTTGATTAGATTGTAAGTTGTAACTAAAATTTAAGTTTGCTAGGACTTTCGATTTAGTTGTAGTTTTTAACTATGTTATGGTTTCGTTTTATCTCTGGATTTTAAATTTTAGATGAAATATGATTATGATATGAGCTTAGTTGATGTTGTAATAATTCAAATTTTATAAGTTTTCAAACCGCGAAAACCGCCCAAACCGGTCATAAAAATGTAGGTGCAGTCTGGCCGATTTAAATCGACCAACTCAAACTGCACGGATTGGTAAACTGGTCAAACCGCACATTCGGATTGATTTCTGGATTGGCAGTTTAGACCGTCCAGACTGGCCATAGACACCCCTACGACACCCTCTCTCTCTCTTCTCTTCTCCTGAAGCTCAAAAAAAGTGGTATTCATCCTCTTCAATCCTAGATTGACTCTTTTTTCTTGGACAATAGCCCATCTACCTAAAGATTTCACAAAAATTAAAGAATTGTTTCAAGTGTCATATTTTACTGCATTAGGTTTATAGAGGA
This sequence comes from Trema orientale, assembly GCA_002914845.1. Lineage (NCBI taxonomy): Eukaryota > Viridiplantae > Streptophyta > Magnoliopsida > Rosales > Cannabaceae > Trema > Trema orientale. Next base: position 2,500,333 of record JXTC01000002.1, read on the forward strand.
AAAAAAAAGAAAAGATTAGTTAGTTAGATCAACTTATTCTCACTTTTAAGTTATTGTTTATATGTTTATTTGGTAATATACAAGTATTTTTCACTTAAAAGTATAGTTTTGTTTAAAATAAATGAGTTTGGAGGGTTAAAAAAAGGTTGGAATAGTCGAATAATAGAGGTTAAGGACAAACTGTAATTTAGCGACCATAATGTAGTTGAAGACGATCGAATGGTCGCTCAGTTATCACTATGGTCGCTCAAGCATAAAAATGATCGATCTAGTTTATGCTTAACCGACCTTTAAGGTCGCTCTATTTTCACTAAGGTTGCTCGAGCATCAAAATAGTCGTGTAGGTTGAACGACCTATCATTCATCTTCAAGGTCGCTCTGTTATTTAAATGGTTACTCGATTATTTATATTGTCTCTCAAGCATAAAAATGGTCTCATTTATCTTCAAGGTCGTTCGGGTATAAGAGGATTAAATAATGATACTTGGCCAATATGGAAAATTTTGATAATGATGTTTATTCTAATTTATTTATAATTTAATTTTTTAAATATTTGATAACTTAATAATTTTTTTTCATTTCGTCATAGGTATATATCTCATCTACGTTTTTGTAGAATGCAATGGTGAATAGAAGAAGATGGACAACAGAAATTAGGAATGGTTTGGAAGTAGTTTTACCAAAGGCTTTATAATTGACAAAAATATCAAGTTTCTTGAATTAGTGAACAAAATTTACAATAGAGCACATATCAACCAAAGTGTGTATAGTTTTAAGATAACATATAAGGTTGCTAGTGATATTCATAGTAAGACTGCACCAAATCATATTTACGGAGACTCAGATTTCGAGAATCTTACTAATTTTTATAGAAATGTTCGTGCTATTATTCTACATGCCATCCTTGAAGAGAATCAAGATAATAGAAAAGCAGTATTTGTCAATAGTAACAGTGATGGCGATGAGTTTAATGATGACAATATGGAACTTGATTTTGATGGATTTTCAACGATGATTATTTTGGGTGTCATGTCACAGAACAAGTTTCAAATAGTGCAAGATCTGTTCAGAATAATATTTTTGGTCAATATGAACATTTGTTGCAGATATGTATAGTTAATATGGAAAATCATGAAGGGATCACGAGTTCCAATCCAACATAAAAAAAAAAATTGTGCATGGAGATGAACTCAAAGGAAGTGACAAAGTTATCGAGGAAATGGATGAAATATGTAAAGGATGTGAAGAAGTTCACGAGGAGCTAATTCAGAGATATCCGGGAAATAAGTAAATGTAAAAATATGGTTATTTTATGCACAGGTCTTGCCAATAATCACGCTCATTATCAGAGTAACCTGCCTTTTGTACCTTTAGCTCAGATACACTATTCCTGCCAATATGAACGTCCCATCAAACGGAAAGTATAAAATAGTTCATTTAAATATTTTATGCTAGTCTCAGGAAGGAAGACGACGAAGCAACGTACTCACTTCTCTCTTAAGTAGTATAATAATTGTGCGTAACGTACTCACTTCCCTCTTAAGTAGTATAACAATTTTGTGTTTGTTTCGATCTTGACTATTCAAAGAAATACACAAATGACCAAAAAAGACTTGATACTGATGTCCAATAGTAGAAAAGAAAGAGCTTGGGAAAAAAAGCACTAAACGAGTACAAAGCCAAAGTTGATAATTGAATATACCTTGTCTTTCAGGCTATGTTTGGTAAGAGGAGAAAATGAGAGGGAAGAAAGAGTTGGAGAGAAAAGTGAGGGAAAAATGAAAAATGGGGTTGTTTAGTAGGAAGAGAAAGAAAAAGGGAAAAAAAAAAGAGAGAAATAATATAGGGACCCCATAAAAATTTTCTTCTCCAAATTAGAGGGAAGGAAAAAAAAAATTATTGAATGAAAAATTTAAACTACTAAATTATTCTTGTGTATCAATTTTTAAAATAATAATATAGAGGATAAAATAATCATTTTAAAATATACTATTTTTTTTTTTTGCCACATACCAAACAACATACTATATAAAATGCATTTTCCTTTCTTTCTTACACATTTTCTTTTCCTCTTATTTTTTCTCTCTCTCCTATTTTCTTTCCTTAAAACCAAACATAGCCTTAGCCTCCAGCTCACTTTCAATCGCCATGTTCTTCATTTAGTTGTTTCAAAAATGGAAGAAGACCTTGAAGCAAATACCTAGAATACTCAACTTTATCTTCCTTAGTAACATTTACTTTCTCATTCTTTAAACCCTGCAGTAACAACACTTAAATGTTACGGAAATTCACTTGTATAATCAACTTGTTTGAGCATTCATGAGATGTGCAGATTATGATGAACTGACTTTTACTGGTACATCTAAGCGCAGGCAGGCTTTGCAGTTACGGTTTCCACTGCATACAGGACAAGACTCAGCGATGTCCTCCTCAGGTGTGTGAGGATACCCACACAAGGTGATGCCAAGCGATAATAACTAGAAGAAATAAAATGAAGATGAGAGAGAACAGCAAAAGTTAAGCAATTATTAAACAATATTCAAAAACTTTATTTTTGTCTCTGTTCTGTAAATATGTATCAGCCATGATGAAGTAGAAATTATTAACATTTTTCCATGAAGATTCCATCTAGATAAGATAAAAACCCATCATTTTAGCTGTTATGTGAAACGAAATGAAAACTGAAAGTTGATATATTGCGCTTTACACGTGAAAAACAGATACTACCATCTTGCATGCATTATTGCTTTTAGTCACTTTGTACAGATTATGAAATGCTGCTCGAACCCATTTCAAAACAAACCCAAGACGATTTATCAAACTGCAAACGAAAAAGACTCCCTGTGCAAATTGGTGCAAAGACCAACAAATACGAACATCCCAACACCTTTGACAAATTGGAATTAGAAACAAAGAAACAACAAATTGCAAATGAATGCATACCAGTTCTCTAAGCAAGGTACACAAAATCGCTTTCTCTTACACTTTCTGCATCTAACAACCCTGCCCCTATCGTTCCTGTGACATTGATGGCACATTAAGGATACCTCTGCAATATGCTTGTGGAATGAAAAATTAGAAGACTCTCTGGCGCATGAAAACAACAATAGCTAACAACAGCAAAGCACAAATATATACCCTAAAAGACTTCTTACCGTAGGATCCCACCTATTTGCCTTTGGCTTCTCTTGCTCTAAAACCTTTAAAGCCCTGGCACGTAAACCATGCCTTTTCCCTTGTTTATTATCCGAATCTCCCCCATTTCCATGTGCTTCCTTTAAATCACCCGCCTTCTTCTTCTCTTGATCCAAACTCTCTTCATTTTCCAACAGACCACCTTTCAAATCCTCCGTTCCATTTTTTACCCCTTTATTGTGACCCCTCTTCATGCGCATTTTGGGTCCCTCACTGCCCTCGCTTTTCTCATCTTCCCCATCTAAACCACCGTTCTCTTTCTTTTCAAACTCCAAACCACCAACTCCATTAGCTTCAGCCTTCTTTCTACCCTTTCGACCACGCTTCGCAGCCAAAACACCCTTCGAATCTTTCTGACCATTCCCTTTATGCTCGTTCTTCCCCAACACCTTCCTTCTGATCCTCCACCTCTGTCTTCTTCCTCCGACCCCTTCCTCGACGCTTCTTCCTTTTATCGTCCTCTTCATCTCCATAGATCCCCAGATCACTCTCCGAATACACAAGCTTGGTATTTCTAGTCTAAGTCGACTCTTGGATATAACATCCCCAGATTCCTCAACAGAACCACCATTAACACCAACCCCTTCAACCTCCTCTTCTTTACTCACACCATTCTCCCCATCTTTATCATCAACAAGCTTCGCCTTTTTCCTACCTCTTCGACCAACCACCTTCTCCGTAATACCACCATTCTCCCGACATTTCTCCTCTAAAAGACAGATATAGATTACTTATAAATGCTGAAAGTGCCATTTTCAACCAAAAATGGTAGTCTAACGCAAACTCTTATTGCCCTTCTTGACAAATGCCAATCCATGTCTGAGCTTAAGCAAATCCATGCTCTGCTACTCGCCTTTGGCCTCTACCAAGAAGATAAATTCTCCTCCAAAATCCTTTCTTTCTCGGCTCTATCCGATTCTGGTAATGCAGACTACTCCTTTCGATTCTTATCACAGCTCTCTAATCCGACAACCTTTGATTGGAACACAGTTATAAGAGGTTACTCCAAGAGCCGAAATCCAAACCGGTCGATATCGGTTTTCATTAGAATGTTGCGAGACGGGGTCTCACCGGACCATTTGACATACCCTTTTCTCGCCAAGGCAGCAGCCTCCCTTATGAAGCGAGAACTCGGTGTGGCAGTTCATGCCCGCATTTCCAAACGTGGGTACGAATCCGACAGGTTTATTGGGAATTCAATGATTCACATGTACGCTTCATGTGGGGATATCACCTATGCACGCAAGATGTTCGATAGTATGTCTAAAAGAAACTTAGTTTCGTGGAATTCGATGGTGGATGGGTATGCGAAGTGCGGTGACATGATTTCGGCACGGGAAGTGTTCGAGTTGATGCCAGAGAGGGATGTTAGGTCTTGGAGCTCTTTGATTGATGGATATGTTAAGGCTGGGGAATACATGGAAGCTTTGGCACTATTCGAGCGAATGCAAGCCGGAGAAGCCAATGCAAATGAGGTGACCATGGTGAGCGTTTTGTGCGCTTGCGCCCACTTAGGAGCCCTTGAGCAAGGGAGGCTAATGCATCATTATATAGTTGACAACAAGTTGCCCTTTACCTTGGTGTTGCAAACGTCCCTCATTGACATGTATGCAAAATGCGGTGCGATAGACGATGCTTTAGGTGTGTTTCGTGGGGGTTTGACACAGAGAAGAACGGATGTGCTGATTTGGAACGCAATGATCGGAGGACTTGCAACGCACGGATTCGTGAAAGAGTCGCTTAACTTGTTTGAGGAAATGCAAACGAATCGAATTGTCCCAGACGAGATCACCTACTTGTGCTTGCTGAGTGCTTGTGCTCACGGTGGATTGGTAAAAGAAGCTTGGTACTTCTTTGAATGCCTTAACAAACAGAGTATGACACCAAAGAGCGAGCACTACGCTTGTATGGTGGATGTTTTGGCACGTGCAGGAGAAGTAGCCGAGGCCTTTCACTTCATCAGCCAAATACCAATTGAGCCAACAGCTTCAATGTTAGGTGCTCTACTAAATGGTTGTATGAACCATGGAGAATTGGATCTTGCAGAATTAGTTGGAAGGAAGCTCATAGAGATTGAGCCAGATCATGATGGTAGATACGTAGGATTATCAAATGTTTATGCTGTTTTCAAGCGTTGGGATGACGCAAGAAACTTGAGAGAAGCCATGGAGAGGAGAGGAGTTAAGAAGTCTCCTGGTTTTAGTTTTGTGGAGGTATCTGGAATGCTTCATAGATTCATTGCTCATGATAAAGGTCATCCTCAGTCGGAACATATTTATGCAATACTGAATTTTATCGCAAACCAAATTAAACGGGATGCTGTTCGTGAAATTCAGGACTTTCTCTTGTATGTGGAAGATTTTTGCTTTTGGACTTGATATACATGTACAAGTAGACCTTACTATAATTACATTTATTCACATCGTTACTTATTGAATCACAATGAAATGATTTATAATTGGTTGCATTAACAAATAAAACCTTGCAATTTTTCTTTTTTTTTCGCAATCTGTTCGTGATTGTTGTCATTCGCACTCAGCTGTAGACCCTCCTTTGACCATCTGCCTAGCATCACGGTGAATCCTCCCAAGAAACAAAGTGATAATATGAAACTCATCCCTGAAATTGGTAACCCAACCCAAGTTCAAAACAATGAGACATAAAAGCTGAAGACTTGTTAATTCTGCTCAAGATGATAAACAAATAAGCCATTTGCTAAGCAGAACAAGTAACATCAAATTGTGTGAAACGAGGATAAATCGCTCACTCATGATCAATGCTAAGTGCACGGACCATTATCAATCTTTGTTATATCGTCTAATTATGTGTCAAAAACAGCTTAAATTCATTCCCTTATACCACAATGGCTAACCAAAATGAAGAACAAGAACTCTATAAAATATTCTTCTAAGAAAACTACACCAAAGCAAAACTTTTCTTACAATGTCTTATTCGTCGAAATCAAAATGTTCTCCAACGATTTGCCATCTGCTTCATCAGAACCTCATCTCCAGTGCCATTAACACAATTCAAACTATCATAATTCTTGATATTATTAAGCATCTATAACACCCCATAAAGAAAATCGAAAACTTACAATTATAAAAAATAAATAAATAAATAAAAGAAAAATGGCAACTATCAATTATGTGAGTTCAAGTGAGTAAAAGCTAAAGCTAGATATCTAAACCTGCAACCTCTGAATAATGGAGGCGGCGTTTCTGAAGTGTGAACGTAATCGAGACTGAAGCTCCTCCCAACGCTCCATTTCTCGTCGAACCTTCTTGAACCGTTGCTGGAATTTCTTTATCATTGAATCCATCTTGGACCACAAGATAATGGAAACCCCTCTCCTTCTTTTTTCTTTTTTTTTTTTTTATTTTTCTTTTTTGGTGGCTTCCACTGATGAAAATTAAGCAAAACCCAGAAATAACTTGTGCTAACCGGGTAAATTTGAAAATGGGTACTGCTCAAAACATCGCCGGAGAGAGAGAGAGAGAGAGAGAGAGAGGGAGAGAGCAGGGTTTTTAGGAAGAAGAATTAAGAATAACTAAATAAAAATGTTGAACGACAAAATTTCAATTGGCACAAAAAAACGACACGTCGTCACAGTTATTTTTCGGTCAGACTCAATTATAAATGTATCCCTTCTAGTTCTCTACTTTTGAAATTTCTACCTTCAATTCTTGATGTATTAAAAAAAAAAAAAAAAAAAAAAACAGAACAATTAATTGATGAAAATTCAAAATACCATCCTCTTCGTATAGTGTTTTTGAAACATAAGTTATTTCTAAACAAATTCGAGTTTAACATTAAACAACTACGATGTGTTTTGAAATTTTGGCTGTTTGGTAATTACATTTTATTGATCAAGAATTTGTTTCAAAATAACTCATGTTTTAAAACACTGAAAAAACAGGGTATTTTTGACAACTAAAATTTTTTCCCACATTCACACGTCATATTGGATTGGATAGTTTAAGATTGGCTTGATTGGATTGTACAAAGAATGTAGTATATTTGATGCAAGGTAGGACAAGTGTACGAGGGGAAAAAAAAAATGTATGATTAAATCACGTAATAATTAACGAATATATCAACAATAAGAGCCCTCTTTTATCACCCATGACACGAGATAAAAAGAGAGGCATACCATTGGTTTTAAATTAAATGTTGGCCCACAGGAAAATAATTACAAGTGATACATGCCACGTTCTAATTTTTCTTTTCTTTTCTTCTTCCTCTTGCTGATTCTTTCTTTTTTGTTTTTTGTTTTTTTTTTCCGTAATAGTCACTTCATTCCATTAAAACAGAACTATACAAAGATAGTTGAAAGTGATGTACAGGGACCGACGGAGCTCCAGTCGAAACCAGGGCCATAGGCTTCTTCAGCTGGTGGGTCTTGGGGTCCAACTCCAACGTACCCTCCGGTAACACCGCTGAGATCGACCAGTTGGAATCCTCCTGTACCGAGCGGAGAATGAGCAGCCTCTCGATAGTGGATAAATACTTGCGGGAGGCTAGGCTAGCCAGAGGTTAGGTGGTAGAGGATGGTCGGAGTTCAAGGGGTGGTGGCGGCGCTAGTTTGAACTGAGAAAAGGATAAGAGGAGAGAGAAATAGTTGGTTCAGTCTTGTGGCACAGTTTTGGTTTGTTTAATTTTTTCAATCTAACATAAAATATGGGTTTAATCAAATGTGGCATATGCCCTATTATTAGTTGGGCCCACTTACTCAAATCCGGACTGTTAAATCGCGATCCAAAGGACCGAATTTACTCTCCCATTCATGAGAAAAAAAGAAGTCTCTTATGTTAGACTTTTCCCTAACTAATTTTATAAAAATAGAGTATGTGGCTCCAAAGGTCCTTGAATTTCTTAGGTAGTCATTTGGTCACTAAACTAAATAAATGTCTCAAAAATTCATTGAATTAATCAATTAGTATAAATAACGTTCTTTTTATGTTAAAAATTAACGATTTTCAAAAAAAAAATAAGAAACAATCTCCAGTCTTAAAAACTTGCCTGCAAATATAACAGAAATAGACTTTCTTTTTTTGTTTAACTGCATATTATACACCTTTTATTTTATCCATTTTTTTACTTTGCTAATAGCTTTTTGATAAAAATATTGTAACTATCACCAATTAATTAATTCAGCTACTTTTTGGATATTTTTTACATTCAATACTAATTGAAGAATTCGATGATCTTTATTGTCACAAACCCAACCAAATAATAAATTAGTCCTTAAAAATAAATTATGAATTAGTAAATAGTAATTAGTTTAAGTTTAAGAAAAATAATGATTTTATGAATTTAATTTCGATAAAGCAAGTTGTCACAACATGTTTATTAGTACCCAGCAAAAAAAAAAAAAACAAAACAAAATATGTTTGTTAGTAAAACGAAATAGTTTACCAACAAATATAATATTTCATTTTAAGTGAGATGTCAGTGATATATTCATAGTTTTGACCTTTTTTTTTAAAAGTGAAATGCTATCAATATTTTTCTTTTCCTTTTTTTTTTTTTTTTTTTTTGGTTCTAAAGTTGTTATAAACTTACTAAATTGAATTTGTTAATGGAATTTGCCCTTCCAAGTTTGTCAATTAATTCCTAGAGAAAATAAAAGGGCAGCTCATTATCGAAATTTTATTTTGTTTTTCAGATTTACCTCTTAAAATATTGGACAATAAAGATTTTTTGTGTGATAATATTCCTTTATTTCTCTTAAACTAGACCCCTCATTATTTTTTTTTCTTTTTTCTTTTGTAAAAATAAACCTCCACTAGTTCTTGAAAAAGAACGAACTATCTTATTGTCAGACATGATAATATAATCATGTAATCGAAAATGACTGTATAATGTAGTAAATCACTGACATTTTTATAACTTTTTGCCTAGGTTTAATTTGATTGGTAACATCACTTGCCTGCAACTTTGAAAAAGACGCAAGAAATATTGTTTTATCATTTGCCAAGTTAAATTTTCATTTTACAGCAGAGAAAGGGATTATTATGCCTAAAACCGTACAACAACCCGTCTTTTGTTGCAATTCAACCCTCAATGAAAAACTGGGGAAACACTAAACAGTAATAAATCTTCACCCCATCCCATCTAGTAGTCATTGTTCGTGCACAAGTATGTCAATGAGAACATAAGCAATTAGTTATTTTGCCTTTCATATTTGCTCTTATTATGAATTTTCCTCCCATTTTTAACTTTGCACTCAATTACCCCCTAAATGGCAAAAATACTTCATCTTTTGTTGACGACTTTTTTGACTTTGTATTCAGTTGTCTCTAAAATCATAAAATAAATTCTCTTTTGTCCTCTTATTTTTGACCTCGTACTTAATTCTCCTGAATGCAAGGATAAAAATATCCACGACATTATCTATATTTTCAAGTCTCGACATAAATATGTGAGGTAAAAGATTTTCTTCCTGGAATATGTTCACAAATATCCACAATATTTACGAATATCCACAAATATTCATGATATTTGTGGAAATATCTATATAATATCAAAAATGACAAGGATATTTTTGTCATTTTGTAAAAAATTTAATCCATGGCATATTTTCTTCTCTTTTCTAAAAAATAAAGAGTCATTATATTTTTAATTTGAACTTATTAAAGAATTAAATTCTAATTTACATGTCGACAATAGGAAGAGATCAAGAAACACATATGCTACATTAACAACTATAGAAAAAAGTATTAGAGATATATGGTATCATGACAAATGTATTGTTTAGTATCTTTAGATCAAGATCAAAAATTCGATACTTACCTAATATTTTCCAACCTCCTAAAAACTCTTTTTAACTTATTATCATATTTAAGACATTTGGAAGCTTGATATCTTTAGTATTTAATTACTATGTTGCAATTTATAATATTTTATATCGGATAACACTATATATCCCAATATTTGTATTAAATTTTTTATACCAACATACGTGGCATGTAAGTTGTCATCTTCTAACTGATGTGTTAAAATTTACCACAAATAGATTAAACATTATCACCAATTAAGTAGTGACAAATCACATGTTATACAGGTTGGTATTAAAAATTTGGTACAAAAGTTGGTACCTCAAGCAATATCTTTTTATATATTCTCAGTAAAGAGTTTATAAGGTAATAAAAATAAACTTACAAGTAGTAGATTGTCAAAAGGAAAGAATCGGTTATGTGGCAAAACATAAAAAATTTTAGGGAGTATAGTTCATTAAACCCATTCAATGCATTCGTTAATATGGAATAGAGTTATTTAGTTGGTCTATTAGCACTATTGCTGGCCGATCAAAAAGAGCTCTATCGATAGATTAAGGAGCGTGTATGGAACAAGTTGTCAGATTGGCAAGGAGGAAAGGAGGTTCTTCTCAAGGCAATTGTTCAAAGTATTCCCACTCATGCCATGACTTGTTTTCGCCTTCCCACTTCAAAGTTTCGGTGGGGTTCATTAGGTTCTCAAAAAACATTCACTGGGTCGCATGGTCAGAGATGTGTCAAGCTGAAGATGAAGGAGGTCCGTATGGGTTTTCGATCGTGCAGCTATTTTTAACCAAGCTTTATTGGCTAAACAAGTGTGGAGAATCCTTGCCTATCCATCCTCTCTTCTAGCCAGAATCTTGAAAGCTCGATATTTCCCTCCAACTTCATTCTTGTCTGCATCATGTGCTCATGCACGCTCTATAGTGCCCAAATGGTTAAAGCCTGCCTCACACACATATGAGATGACTGCTGATGCAGCAGAAGATAACAAGGAGTCTTACGGGGCTGGGGCTATTATCAGAGATGATCAGGGCCAAGTGATGGGCACATATTAGCAAAGAGAATTCCAGGCAGCTACTCTCCAAAGGAAGCCCCTCATAGGACTGCCAACCAGGTAGCCCATGCCTTGCCAGATACTCGCTTTAAGAACAATCATAAACACTTCCATCTAGCAAGCAACTTGTTTGATTTTGGGTCATGCCATGTTTAGTATCAATTGCACTAAACTCTCTTTGCTTTGCACTTCCTGGGTGGGCTTTGCAAATATGACAGATATTTATCATGGTTGTTTAAGCCAACTCATACGGTTTACCTTGGTGAAACTAGAAAGATTAAAAGAGGATCTTACTAAAATATTTCCACAAAATTTGTACCTTCGTCAATTGGCAAAAAGAAATTCCGTCAACCAAGCATAGCTCAAACTTGGTTTACTCTAAACCAACTTTACTCAACCTCAAACTGCCTCAAACTGCTAAGGATTTCAGATTGACTCCACTTTCAAGAGGCAATGCAGGAATTGCAAAGAGAAAACGAAAACTGGCATGGTAAGAAAAGAAAAACGATACAAATAACTTGAGATGGAACTAACTAATTGATACATCTTTGTAGGCTACACTTCCATTCCATAGTATTACAAGAAATATTCAACAGATACTACATCCCTTCCAAAACATTCACTACATATATATCCTTCAGGTACATTATATTGCATCATGCTGTATCTACAAAAGGAGTTTCTTACAAAAGTAAGTCGAGCCTTCATTCCATCAGTCCTAAACTCCGCATAGTACTAGGCAAAATCGAAGAGCATCAGCTGCACAAGGACAGAATAGATTGTTTTGATATAAGCGGCTCTCAAAATAGAGAAAATTATACCAGTCAAAGGTATGGTGCATGCTTAAGGTGAACGTAGTTAGGACTAATTTTTCTTCGACAATTTCTTCGGCGAAGTTGTTTCAGACCTGAGAATGAAGTGGCCACAACTTCTATTAGAATATAGTAATGCAGGAGCTATTTCAACTTTGTTTAATCAATTAAATTGCATCATCAAACAAATAATAGCTTTCAATTTCTTTAGTACGTGATCTGGGGTCAAGGATATCCCCTCGATTAGAAAAATGGACTAACAACATTAAAATCTAACACAAATCTGCGTAACAAGTTACAAAGCTTTATGTCCAACCATACCCTAAAAAACAGATGTATTTTCAGAAGCCTTCATATTTGAGCAAAATCTAAGCTTGAGTCGAGCCTTAAAAACAATTCTAGCATATACATAAAAAGTTTTAACAAACTAACCTTGCTTCTGGATCAAGAGTTTCCACTGCTGACTTTATTGCATAAAAGGTCATTTTCTTCACCTGTCCAAGAGTAGCAGGGTGACATATTTGATTTAAGTTTTAAATGCTCCCTTGAAGAATGTTTTCCATTCATAATTCTACAAAAGCCATAAAGTCCCAGCACTGGGTATATGCATTTTAACATGGTCTGATCAAATACAAAAAACCGCAAGTCTAGACATTAGCCACCACATAGCACACCATTCCACAAGAACCATGACCCAAACATACTGAGACAATATCTAGCCTTGCAACCTGTAAAGATGACATACCTCCAATTTGTCCTCGTTGGCCCTATGATTTGGGGGAAGTACTCGGAATTCTTCTGCCAATCGAATGCACTCACCGACATTTTCAGGTGAGACAAAGTCGAGTGCAACCTTTATACAGGACTAAAAAGCAAAGAACAACAACCATTACTTTCTACTGTTCTTAATGATAGAGCACTAGCATAAACAGTTTATTTGATACGTTCGGAAAGAAAAGGCATCAAAGAAATTAACTATATGCAATAAAATGGAGCAAGAAATAAATGCAGAAACCACAGAACCAGATGTACCACCTGGGAAATGTGGTGTCTTTAAGTGTGATGCAACCAAAAAATTCCGAACAGGCATCAAAGAAATTAACTATATGCAATAAAATGGAGCAAGAAATAAATGCAGAAACCACAGAACCAGATGTACCACCTGGGAAATGTGGTGTCTTTAAGTGTGATGCAACCAAAAAATTCCGAACAGGCATCAAAGAAATTAACTATATGCAATAAAATGGAGCAAGAAATAAATGCAGAAACCACAGAACCAGATGTACCACCTGGGAAATGTGGTGTCTTTAAGTGTGATGCAACCAAAAAAGCAAAGTACGCTACAACTTTATATATAATTCACATCAAGCAATTTGGATAATTTATTATGTTGAATCACAGTAATAATGGACCATGTGTTGATGCAAACAAAACAAGGATCAAGGTAATATGTTATTACACCTCTACTTTCGGTAAATAGCAGTTTTACTAGATTAATATTAGACTCATTCCCTCCTCTCCATTAGTTTTTTAATCTTGGAAGGATACAAAGTATGGCCTAATTATTAGATATTTCAAATCCAATACCCTCGTCCAGTCCTATATTGTTTCCCTACCAAACAACCATACATATCAAATTCCATCACTACTCCCAACTCTCTCCCTACTTTAGCTTCTCATCACAAGCAACTGTCAGTTACGCGTTTTGAGTAAAATTTATGACTATTTTTATGATTTCATATATTACATTTATCTAGGAGACTTAAAAGAGTAATCTTATGGCTATTTTTATGACTTCATATATTACATTTGTCTAGGAGTTTTATACGCTCCTGATTAGCTTTCAAGTTTCTTAGTTAACAAGATTGATCATGTTACACATGTTAGTGTTTTAATTGATGATGATTTTAGGGATGTTGGCTATAAACATTCTTTATGCAGGACAAGGCAATCTTTATTAACAACTTTTTTCCTTTTTCATTTTTTCCTTGCAAATAATGACCTTTTCTATAAATTACAAGACTTCAAATTCTAAATAAGCACAATATGCATCCTTCCAATGACTTACTTTCAAATGACAACATCATGATGTGACAAGTGTGTTGATGAGGATAGATTTGAAGAGAATACAAAGTCATGTGAAACATTGGTATTGGATGTTTTAGAATATTGCCAGCCTATGTGCGTTCTCTATTGCACTAAGATATTCATCTCTCGAAAAAAAATGGAAGTGGGAGAGAACGTAGAATTACAAATTACACGTTAAGTGTTAAGGACCCTGCATAAGATCCCACTCCTAGTTATTAACAAATGAGTACACTATATTTGAACATCCAGGTATTTGGAAAGCAAAAATCCCAATTAGATTCAAGTGGTTACATGATTTATGCGTGTTGGCTCATCTTATCTAGAATCATAATGAAGAAAATATCCACCAAATATTTTATATTATTGTGTGGATGGATTATTCTAGTGTTTTAAGCTAGCTTCAAGGGACGCAGTAAGCATTGGACATCATCCAGCCTCCGGTAAATCAAATTGGGAAAACAATGATTAAGTTAGAAAAGAATGGTTAAACTTTCGAGGATAATTTTCAAGATCTTCATTACGAGAAAGAGACATCTCTACCATCTTCAATTTATGGGCAGTTAAGGAACTTCCTGCACCTGCTAATTTAGAGAAAACAGAAAGAGGTGGCGAAGTGGATATAGTGTTTTGGGTCAAAATACCTTGTCGTCAATTCTTTTCCGTACCATTCGGCTTTTATTTATTTAGGAATATTATCTTATCATATAGCATGGAAACTTTTTCAAATGATATGTGCTCTAAGGGTCAACTTTATCACCACCTCACCATTTTTGTGAGAAGTAAGATTTTTAGTGCAGCCACCTATTATTTGGACAAGATACCTTTTGCGCACATAATATATTTCTCGGTTGCTGGTTATCCTAGATTGCCAAAATAAGCGATGCAAACAAGGCATAGAATATCTTAAGAATATTATTATTACTATTATTAATTAGTTTTATTTAATTATTAAGTTTAGTAATTTTGAGTAACTAATTTTAAATTTCCTGATTTTATCAATTTCTAAAATATATATACTTTCCTAATTGTGTCCAATTGTCTATCTATAAATAGACCATCTATATAATTGCTTCTTCAAATTTTGAGTGAGTGAATATTGACCTGTTAGCAATTTCTCTTAAATTATTGTCTAGTTATATTGTTCTTCTACTAATTCATCTATTTTTGCCTACATTCTATCACTCTTTCTAATCTACCTATTGTCTTTCTAATTTCTCATCTTATTCTACATGACTAAGAGACCAACATTACCAACTGATCCACCATAATAGTTCCATACAAGTCAAACGACTTTTTCCTCTTCACTACTTGAAATAATCATGCATTTCCTTGGTTTCATCATCTGCCTGCAAAATTGTAACCCCTTTCTTCCTTTTTTTCAAAATTGAAAAAACAAACATCAAGATTTCTAAGAAAAAACACTCTTGGCAAGTAGTACCTATGTTGTTGCTAGTTGCTAAAAACTTTCTTGCTGCTTGGTCAAAATCAATTCTCAAATGTTCGTTGTAATTCACCATTCGGCCTTGACTAATGTCTTTCTAAAAATTTAGATGTCTCCCCACTAAGAGATACCTAACAACAACAATAACAAATACTAAAATGCTCATTGTAAATTGGATACTTGGGGAGAGACTCTAACGCAATTCATTGCCTGAACTAGAACTAGCATATGGTCAACAACTACTAAATGCAATTGTTGACGAAGGCTTAGTCTAGTTAGTAACTAGGCCAGCCTCCCCACATTGAGGTCCCAAATAAATATCCTCTCATCCAAAAACAAGGAGGGTATTGAATGGAATCCAAATATGACTTTTCAATTCCTTATAAACAAGAAGGCGTAAATCCAAATATGACTTTTCAATTCCTCATAAACAAGGTGTAACCTACAAACCTGGCTAATTCATTCCAGAGATAAGAAATTCATGCATAAACTCATCAACTATATTAACTTCTTGCAAAATGTCGTATGTTTTATAGGATTTGCATATAATCGACATGAACAAACTTCTCTTCTAGCTGCTTTTCCCTAATTTGCTTCCATGTTAAAATCACAGGGTCCCAAAATAAGAGACCAAGATTACACCAAATGATCCACCATATTATCAGCTCATACAAGTCGTCTCCATCAATAATATTTTACATTCTTCTGGCAAATTCTGAGAATTTAAGCACTGTCCATTCTCAAAAATAAACTAGATTCTTATTGTTAAAGAGCTAATAATCAGTATCAAACAAGTACTTAGAGAAACAAACAACGAACTTAGAATAACCTTCTCTATCATTTAACATTTAAAATTAAAGAAAAAATCATAGAAAACAACCCACTTCTAATCATGGATGTTGCATCTAAAAATTAGTAGGACAATATAGACCTTAAAGATTGCACAATGTTCATTGTAAAGAGAATCGCCATTTTAAAACATGACTAGATGTAAGCATGTGCATATAATCAAGGTGGAAATAAGTATAACATTATGAAAACATATATGAAACATAGTAGCGATCTTCCAGATTCTAAAATACCTAGATTAAGATGGTGTTTCCACATGCATGCAACTTACAACTACCTTCTAGTCTAAATTACACATTCCATTACAGCCACGATCGAATTTAAGGACATAATAATTGTAAAAAGTAATTACTTATTGCCAAAATTTAAGGACAATAATTGTAAAAATTAATTATTTATTGCCAAACAAGCAGCATGCAAATAAAGCCTACAAGACCTTTATGATGACTTGTTCAGATTGTCAAAATTAAAAGATTTGGTTTGCTTAGCACCTGTTTCGTCAAATTAATAAACGACTTTGATGCAAAGTAAAAATTGCGAGTATTTACTTTGTCATTTTTTACCTTCAAGTTTCTGACTTGATGAGGACAGCCAGCAGGTATAAAGACAGCATCTCCAAGTTTTTGGACAAATGACCATGACTCAATTCCTATTAGATAGCATACAAGAATGTAAAATGGGATAATAAAAATGAATACAACTAATCCACAAATAGATAATGAACTAACCATATTCCTCCTTGAGCTTCCTTTTGTGCTCCATAGTCAGATAAATGGTCTGGTCATGTATGGGATGAATAATCTATGGCATCAAAACAAGCAATGAATAATGAAAAATAAGCCAAAAATATAAAAATAAAATTTGCCAAAAAATCAGCAATAAATAATTAAAATTTAAAATACGGACATTTCCAGTTAAAAGATCAGAAATAAATCAAAGGACATGCAATTATGTAAGTAGAAACAACTAATTAATTAGCACTAAAGCTCCACAGCCCCCACTAACGTTGAACCCCAACTTTGACCATTCAAAATAGAAAGAAATCACTCCATGCACCTTAATCAGACTCATTTGACCTGGTTAGAGCTGTAAAATTTCGGGGATGTCCATTTGGCCTTGAGACAACCCGCTACAGTGGTGGGCCATATATAACCCATTGAATTATAATGCAAGACTAGCAGTCCAGCCTGGTCCTCGTTAAATAAATGAGATAGGCTAAGGGAAATGACCACTGAGCCAAGCTGAGAAAATTCAAAGCTCAGACCGGACTTGGCACGTGGCCTTACTTTAAGCTTTAAAAAATAATAGTGATACGTTTTCACTGAAATAAGATGTCGCATAGTAAATTATATCTTCACTCATCTACTGTATATTATATACTGAAACCTTATAAATAATGCGTAACACAACATAAATAATAAAATAATTAAAAATAGAAAATGAATAAAAAAATCTAAAACCCATCAAGCCCAAATGGGCTAGTTTTAAAGCATAAGACCTAAAAGCTTAAAATGATAGAAACAGTCGAATGATTGCACATTGTTTCTGAAACACTAAGATAAATTTATTTAGCATTTTCCAAATAAAATTTCTGTTCACCAATAGTAATAAGGATCATCAAGACTATTGGCATGCTCAACTTTCATAAACCTATCTGTACACAATCACCACGCAGAGTGTGAATGTAAGAGGTGGACCATGGTATTTATAATTCAGCTGTGAATTGTGATTCAACTTTAAACAGATTCAGTAAGTTTAGCATGGTGAGAAACCAAACAATCTAATCTAGCTTCAGACATACAAAGTTACTACTAGAAAGTAATTTGGAGTTCTGAATAATTTGAACATTACAAATACAAACAGGAGCTGCAACTATGATCATTAAAAGGAAGCTAAAAACCCCTCTCAAAATTAAGTAAAGCATACAGTTAATAATACTATTGACTGTGCAATTACCTGTTCTAAGGGAGAACAATGGGTGTGCCTGAATTCCCTGAAGTGCTTTTTCAGATACTCCTGCAGCTTGGGAACATCGTCTCTCCGGAAAATGTCCCAAATAGCACCACCCTCAGACATTTCCAAGTTTTCCGACTTATTTTCACAATTTAGAGAGTGCTCAATGCTGTCACCACTTTTATCTTGACCTAATGTCGCCTCATGACTCTTTTCAGACTCTTTAACATGGCCTTCATTATCCACAGTTGGAGCATTTCCAAAAATTTCTCTTTGGTCTTGCTCACTGTGCCTCTTTTTCAAGTCTTCTATAGTACTAAGTTGTTGAGGTGTAAAGGTGACTTCAGTAGTGTGTGTCAGAACATTCACCTGAAATATTACCATATAGAATAAATAATCTTCACATTGCGAGGAAGAATAGGGAAAGATGCAATTGATAATGACCCACACAATCTTCACAGCCCTAAGGCTAAAATTGCACCAAATATTTTCTAAGAGCATATTATTAATTTATATCATTAAGATAGAGGTAAAGAAATCATAAATGGTAAAACCTTAAATACACAAAATGCAGTAGAACCAGTCTATATAACCTGCAATTCGAAAGAAAATGCAAGGTTCTAAATGGAGCTAATCACCTTATAAACCATGCCATTAAATGATAAACCAAACCATGCATGACACATACATATGTAGAAGATATGGTGCAAAAGGGCAAAGTCTTTCCTTTTTTCCCCCTTTTCTGAGGTAAGGCAAAGAAGATACTAGAAGCAATACAATGCATAAACTATAACTGCTACATCCCAATTCTAAGAAGTAGAAGTCCATATTTATATATATGGAAACAGACCAATTTACTCATTGTTCAAGATGGATCATGAAAGGAATTAACAGATGATCAAACTCTTAACATATAGATATATATATAAAATAAAAAATTTAAACTAATAAAATAATAATTAAACTTCAGGTAATATTCTGAGTAATAAGAAAATACCTATGTCCATTACATTAATTAGGCCCATATAACTAGAAATTACGCCACGAATATAACTAATCAGTTTCTTTAATCAATTATTATTAATCCATAATCATCTTAATCATATAGAAAAGAAATAAAATAATACTAATGGATAATAAACGGCAAATGCATAACTTTATGGTATTTGACTTATTACACGTTAAACTTGTACCAAATAGCACGCCTTGAGCATTTCACTGCAAAATTACTTAGTGATTATAGATTAATAGAAATAACCAATATACTAAAATAAATGCTCAAATTTAAATCAAATTTAAATCCACATCTACTAATGTATAAAAGAAGTTATGTAATTATGTTATTATTGGCTCTTTAATTATGTGACTCCTTAGACCAACTGCAAGCATTACAAGTATACAAAAACAACACAAGGTAAAATGCCCTGCCATCTTAATAGACGTGATCCAAATACCTCTTGAATTATCTTCGGTAACAAATATAAAACTTTGACCAAGAAATGAAAGGAAATTATCAGATGACCAAACTCTAACATTTTAGACCAACTCCAAGCATTAAAAGTATACAAAAACAACACTGAGGTAAAATGCCCAGTCATCTTAATAGCCGTGATCCAGATACCTCTTGAAGTATCTTTGGTCACAAATATAAAACTCTAACCAAGAAACTATGTAATGAAAACCAGCACTTTGAAAATCTTTTGATCACTATGGTATACTCTGATCAAAACCTATAACGAGGACAAGGTAAAAGATAAATCATAAAAGCACTTTGATAACAACGAGAGAGAGAGAGAGAGAGAGAGAGACAGAGACAGAGAGAGAGAGAAGCCGTGAGGGCTAAGGGTCAAATGGAACTCTTTAAAGCAAAGATGTGCACCCATCATTTTTTGGTCTTACTTCCCCCGAGTATACTACCACTTCAGTAGCAAGTATGTTAAGAAATAGGAATTTTTTTTTAACCCCAAGGGGTTGGCTCAGCAGTGAATCACTTGGACTTAGTGTCTCATGAAGCATTAGGTCTAAGGTTCAATTCTCGTTGAGTGCTGTCAATTCCTTGGGGCCACGCCCACCGGCCAAAGGCCAGAGATTTTCCCGGTCCATGTGGAGGGGGCGCTTTGCATGCATCCCATGGATTAGTCGGGGCATAAGCCTCGGATATCACGGTTATANGACCAAGAGAAAGATGTATAGTAAGGATAGCCAACATACCGCATCAGACATGTCACAATGAAGCTTGGTTACAGAATCTCCTCGTCCAAGCTCCTGTTGAACACCATAAGCAATATATGTCTTGGGCCCCATGTCTGGCTTTAAAGCCTCCTTAGGCAGTTTGACAGCCAGGTTTAGAAAACCATTAAGAGGATGTGTGTATTCCTTAAAAGGCAAGCAACACAGAAACTCCTTATTATGACGGGGTAGACGCTCCTCAAATAAATTAGACGGAGGCCAATCTTTCAGTTTCAGTATCTGAGGCCACATTTCAAAATCAAAACGGCCATTTAAATACCCAGTAAAGAATTGATGGATATTTATGTCTCCCTGCATTCATTAGAAGATTCATAATCAACAATTTAAATCAGATAATCAGACTTTTACATTTGAAACGAAAGTAATAAGGATTTCAAGATGATTTGACAAAAAGAAAGGGAAGGACAGTACAAAAAAGTCAAAAACTACTATTATTTTAGAAGAAAAAACTGAAGCAGCTTTGTAATATTTATAACAAATAACAAAGCAATAAATAAATGAAGCGATACAGAACAGGAAACTAAAAACTCAATCATAAAATTTTATTTGGAAGATGAGAAGATAGTGTATATAGACCTCCCTAAACAAAAATTTTGGAAGAGACTTGTGCTGTTGACAACAGTCAAAAACATGTGTACCAGGTATAGTTTACAAAGTACTCTCAATTTATTCCTAATATAGTTCTGATTTTCAGAAATATTATCAGAGAATGAAAGACCCTAGATCCTTACTTTCTTATTCATGATAATTCAGAACTACTTTTGAAAAAAGCAAAGCTGATCTAAAGAATCAAAATTAAAAAAACCTGGTTCAAAAAATTATTAAATAGTCATTGACCAAATTCCTCATTTTTGGCTGGCAATATTATTCATGTACAAGAAAGCAATTACAAGGTAATATCACCTTTTGTCTTTTCTTTTTTGATAAGAAAATTTTTCTTTTAATTTTTTTTTATATAATGAAAGAACAAGAATACAAGGAAGAATTATTAGAAAACAAAAGAAAAATTAATGAAAAGCTAAATATCGCATCTTCCATAAAGGAAATCGTGCAAGAAATATCATTACAAGCAACAGTAAGCAATTAGAAAATAAAATTAATATCATTAACAACAAACAAGAAACAAAATGAGATTCATTGGTAACAATATCTTCAGTAAGGGAGAAGATTAATAAAAAGCAAACCTCACACCAATCCAGGCAGTCAATTGCCTTGACTTCCAAATGTTTACCATGCTTGGTATGATTCATCTGACGACATGCTCGCCACATAACCAATGGTTCCCAGCTTAAACCCGACGTAGTTTCAAGCACATTACTAACAATTACAGGTTCACCTCTCATCCAATGCCACCTGAAATGTTTCAAATCCTCATGTTGGATTTCTATGGCCTTTGGACAGTACAAATAATTGTCATCAGAATCCTCTCGAGAAGCAGCCTTCCTCACTGTGTCATTGTTGAAGTCACTCACAACCCTAGACCTGGAGCACGAACATTGTTGTTCAGGCGTTTCAGACATGTCGACTAGGTTGTAAGCTTCTATTATTTCTTCTCCCTTCATTACCAACTCTGAGACAAAATCTTTTGACAAAATGCACCTCAGTTCTAGAAGACAGTCACAGCAACCCTGCATGTCCTTCGGGGGACAAGGAATTCCTCCATCTTCATTTGCTTTCCACTCAGTGATTGGCCTTACTCTGTCCTTAGAGGCAGTATCAGAAGAAGGCTTAACTTTAGGCTCACCACCATGTAAATATTTCAAGCCTCGGTTAATAAACTGCAAAACAACATCCTCCCCACCTCCCTGCAGGTGGCCATTTCGAATCTCCCGGCAACAAATGAGGCAGAGGTCATATGAGCATTTAGGACAGCTTCTGTGAAAATCAACAATTGAAGTTCTGCAGTTATTGCTGCAAACGAGAAGCTATTTTAGAAATACACAGACAATAGATAAATGTAAAAAATAATAATAATAAATAAATAAAATTAAAAAATATGGTTATTTTACAAAAAGGTCTTACCAATAAACACGCTCATTTTCAGAGCAACCTGCCTGTTGTATCTTTAGCTCAGACACAGCTATTCCTGCCAATATGAACATCCAATCAAACAGAAATTTGTGAAATAATATCTTAATACTTTATGCAAGTCTCAGGAAGGAAGACAACGAAGCAATGTGTACCAAGTTCCCTCTTAAGTAATATATTAATTGTGTGGTTGTTTCTATCTTGGCTTTTTGGAGACTTGACACTAATGATCTCCAATAGTGAAAAAGAAAGAGCTCAGGGAAAAAAGGCATTAACTCAGTACAAAGCCTAAGTTGATAACTGAATGCACCTTGTCTTTTAGCCTCCAGCTCACTTTCAATCACCTGTTCTTCATTTAGTCTTTTCAAAAACGGAAGAAGACCTTGAAGCAAATACCTAGAATACTCAACCTTATCTTCCTCAGTAACATTTACTTCCTCATTCTTTAAATCCTGTAGTAACAACACTAAATGTTATCCAACTTCACTTGTGTAATCAACTTATTTGAGCATTCATCAGATGTGCAGAAAATGAACAGACTTTTACTGGTACATCTAAGCGCAAGCAGGCTTTGCAGTTACAGTTTCCACTGCATACAGGACAAGACTCAGCGATATCCTCCTCAGGTGTGTGAGGATACCTACACAAGGTGATGCCAAACAATAATAACTAGAAAAAATAAAATAAAGATGAGAGAGAACTGCAAAGTTAAGCAGTTATTAAACGATATTTAAAAGCTCCTTTTTTTTGTTTCAGTCTCTGCAGTTATTCACATTTTTCCACAAAGATTCCATCTAGATAAGATAAAAATCCATCATTTTAGCTGTTATATGTAAAGAAATTAAAAATGAAAATTGATAGATTGCGCTTTATGTGTGAAAAAACCGACACTACCTTCTTGCATGCATTATTCCTTTCAGTCATTTAAGTAGATTATGAAATGCTGCTCTAACTCATTTCAAAACAAAACCAAGACGACTTATCAAACTGCAAAAGTCAGACTCCCTATGCAATTTGGCGCAATGACCAAATACGAGAAACCCAGCACCTTTGACAAGTTGGAATTAGAAACAAAGAAACAACAAACGAATGCATACCAGTTCTCTAAGCAAGGTACACAAAATCGCTTTCTCTTACACTTTCTGCATCTAACAACCCTGCCTTTGTCGTTCCTTTGACATTGATGGCACATTAAGGATACCTCTGCAATATGCTGTGGAATGAAAAATTAGAAGACTCTGTGGCGCATTAAGACAACAATAACTAAAAAAGCAAAGCACAACCCTAAAAGACTTCTTACCGTTGGATCCCACCTATTTGCTTTTGGCTTCTCTTGCTCTAAAACTTTTAAGGCCCTGGGACGTAAACCACGCCTTCCCTTTTGGTCACTGTCCAAATCTCCCCCATTTTCGTGTGCTCCCTTCAAATCACCTACCTTCTTCTCTTGATCCAAAGTCTCTTCATTTTCCAATAGACCAACTTTCAAATTCTCTTTTCCATTCCTTACCCCCTTATTGTTACCACTCTTCATGCGCTTTTTGGGTCCCTCATTACCGTCATTTTTCTCATCTTCTCCATCTAAACCACCGTTCTCTTTCTTTTCAAACTCCATACCGCCAACTCCATTAGCTTCAGCCTTCTTTCTACCCTTTCGACCACGCTTCGCGGTCGAAAAACCCTTCATATCTTTCTGACCATTCCCTCTCTGTTCTTCCCCAACAGCGTCCTTCTGATCCTCCATCTCTGTCTTCTTCCTCCGACCCCTTCCTCGACCCTTCTTTCTTTTATCATCCTCTTCATCTCCATAGATCCACAGATCATTCTCCGAATATACGACCTTGTTATTTCTAGTCCTAAGTCGACTCTTCAATATAACATCCTCAGATTCCTCAACAGAACCACCATCAACACCAACCCCTTCAACCTCCTCTTCTTTACTCACACCATTCACCCCATCATCAGCAACAAGCTTCGCCTTTTTCCTACCTCTTCGACCAACCACCTTCTCCGTACCACCATTCTCCCGACCTTTCTCCTCCAAAAGTTCAGAACTTTCATTCAAAACCTCAACTTCCCCACGTTTCTCAGCAGCAACTCCTTCACCGCCATTCTCCACACCCAAATCCCCAGCTTTCTCAACCTTCTTCCTTCCACGCTTCCACCCCTTCTTCTTCCTCCCCCTCCTCGCAGGAGCAACCGCTTTAGCTTTCTCATCCCCATCCTGGGTACCGCGATCGTCAAGCAAACTCTCTTCAATTTCCCGCACTTTCTCATCACTTTCTTGGACTTTCCCGTCACTTTCCGGGACTTTCTCCTCACCCAACGCCACGGCGTCGTTTGGCAGTGGCTCCGTACCCGGCGCCTCCGTACCTGGCTCCATGAAACCCAAAACTATAACCCCGAAAAAGCAATAAAATTTAGAGAGTAGAGAGACACAGGAAAGGGGTTTTGAAATGTGGGTTTGGAGGAGAGAATCAATGGGCAGGTGGGTTTGAAAACTGAAAGAAAGAGGAGCTCGAGGAGAGACTATAAAATGGCGGATTTGGGGGAAACAGTGGGTACTAATTTTGAAATTGTGGCGGCAAAATAGCCCTAAAAATTTTATTAATTTTATTTTAATTTTGGGAATTTAGGGTTTCTGTATCTCTATCTCTCTCTCTCTCTCTCTCTCTCTCTCTCTGTTATTGGAGAATGTTCCATTTAGGATGATGATCATCATTATTAATTACTATATGCATGTACGGTACTACTGCTACAGGGCTACTCAGTATGGTGATGACAGACTTGAGACTACAGAGTTCTGACCTGACTAAAAGACAATATCTTAGCGAAAGTGGGAGTATAAATTTTTAATAAGATTGATTGCATTAACTAGTAACTGCTCTTTTTTAAGCTTTTCACCCTTTTTTTCATCCAAGAGACACCGTAACTATTCCTCACTGAAATTTTTTATTTTTCATTTTTGTTTGTTTACGGGAACTGAGGAGCTTCCTTTTCTTTCTTTACTTCTTTATTTTTTTCTTTAAAAGGTTAGAAGTTTAAATTTCTTCAACTTTATACTACTAGGAGAATTATTAATTTTAAAAAAATTACCAGGAGAATTTAGTTGATAATATACCTATATGACATATTTGACAGCTACAAGCAAGAGATTCATGAAAAAAGTAAAAAAAAAACTTACACCTTTCCAAAAAAAAAAAAAGAAAAAATAAATCAACCTTTTAATATATTAACATATTACATAGGGTAAACTGAAAAAAAATATATATGAAGTTTTGGTGCTCTGCAATTTAAATATTTAAATTTGAACTCTTCAAACTAATATTTTGAGACTATGAATTTCTGAAAATTAATGTTATAAGTTAGCTTTTTGAATAACTTTAACGGATAAATGACAATAATATTCTTAAAATTAAATAAAATAATAAGAATTAATATAATTTTAATAGAGGATATTATTATTTTTTGATTACTAAAATTAGTTCAAATGTCGGTAGTATATTAATTTTCAAAAATTTTTAATTTCAGAATATTATTTTGTGAAATCTAAATTTTAGAGTATCTTTTTACATTCACCGTGTATATGGGAAAGTTCCTGCATCACTATAGCTTCTTCGTTTTCTCCAAATAAAAGTGAATAGTTTGTCATCTCTCATCTAGTAGTTGTACCTTTTTAAGAGTCTACTACCCCTTACTCTATTGGTCATACTTTAAACTATCACCTCAATAAACTAGTAGTACGAGAACTTGGGAAACGTCACTTCACCAGTATCACAAGAATTCAAATTATGTTTAGTACAGAATAGAGGTGACAAAATGGGTGAGCAGAGCAGAAATATCACTTCACCAGTATCACAAGAATTCAGATTGTGTTTAGTACAGAATAGAGGTGACAAAATGGGCGGACAGGGCGAAAATGTCACTTCACCAGTATCACAAGAATTCAAATTGTGTTTAATACAGAATAGAGGTGACAAAATGGGTGGGCTGGCCTGGCCCTGCCCACCCAAAATAAAATACCTGTTGGCCCGCCGGGCTTTTTGACGGGCCAAAACTGGCTGGGCCGGGCTTTTTGGCAGGCCAAAACGGGCCAGGCTGGCCCGTCCTCGGCTCAAATTTTAAAAAAATTTAAAAATAAGTTTATTATTTATATAATTAGTTAAAATTATTAGAAATTTAGAAATAAAATTTATAAAAATATATAAATAATATGTTATGATTTTTTCATATTTGTTAAAAATTTATAAATAATTAAATAAGCTAAAAGTATATAAGTTGATAAAAAAAAGTTTAAAATAAAAATCTTAAGAAAATTGTTTAGAATTAGATTGAAATTTGAAAGTGTGAAAAATAAAGTGAGGGATTTATAAGTATTACAAAGATTTTTATATTTAAATTTATTTAAAATTTTTTTAAAAAAATTTAAAATATATATATTTTGACGGGCTGGCCCGGCCTTACCCTTAGGATCGAGCCGGCCCGCGGCCTGTACTAATGCAGACTGGGCCGGGCCAGTCCGCGGGCCACAATGATAGGCCAATGGGCCGGCCTATTTTGCCACCTCTAGTACAAAAGAATATGGAGAGGAGGAAATTCTCTTTTCTGATTTCTAATTATGTTTAGTCAGAATATCTTTTATGCTACATTTGGTATAATGGTAGAAGGGACAAGAGAGAGGAAAGAATACTTTCAAAAAATTTAAAAATATGAGATTTTGTAATTTCTTTTTAAAATTACAATAAAAATCAAAATGAAAATTAGCCCTTGTCCTACATTTTTAGGGGAAAAAATAGAAAAATACAGTGCGCTCTATTTTTTTAAGATTCGGTACAGTTATAAAAATGCCATTTTAAAAAAAAAATTTAGAAAATAACATATTTTAAAATAGTAACTTGTAACCGGTAATTAGTTTTCGAGTACTGGTTACTAGTAACCAAATGTATTTATAACTAGTATATAACTGGTAACTTATAACCAATTTCAGAAATAGGTAGCTAATAATCATTTAAAAAATAGTATTTTTAAAAAAATCTTAAAAGATGATATTTTTCTAATAAAAAATCGTAAGAGAATTGGCAAAAACTGACCTCTATATTTTTGTAATTCTTTTTAATTTTTAGAGGTAAAAGTGTCAAAAATCCAAATGAAATTTCCTCAAATTTTATAACTAACAAAGGAAGGGCTCGGGAGGATATGGGCCTAGCATAGGGGACGGGCCTAGGGCAAAGTTGGACATCGACTAAAATGAGAGTGGTGTAGGAGAAATTTTTGCCTCGCATCCATTTTTAAAACTTATTTTCATAAATATCGTTTTCAACTTTTCTTTCAAAAATACTCATTTTTGGTCCCCATGAAATGTGTAAATTTTATACATAAGGTACACATTTTACTACAGTTTATATTTTTTATTATAATTTTGAAGTATAATATATATTTTAAATTATGTATTAATTTTTAGTGTAATTTTTAGTCATAAAATATAAATTATGATATATATTTTATATGTAAAATAGTAATGGTCTACATTTATCGGTTTTAATTTATGTACTGAGTACGTAATATTTCATGCCAAATATATGGGCGCGTCTACGGTAGGGGCGTCCCTGCGTAGAGCTCTGTCTATACACCGTTTGATGGGAATCTGTGTATAAACAGATTCTCTATAGATTCCCATCAAACGGTATATAAAGGGTGGCCCTACGTAGGGCGCCCTAATGTAACCCTCCCCCAAATATATATATTGCGACTAATTTATCGGTTGTTTTACTATATCAATTGAGAAATAAACATTTACTTTAAATAAACATTTACTTTAAACGAACCCAAAATTTATTCATTTGCTGCTTCTTATCAATATTTTCTTATTTGGTTCTCTTTAATACACACTCTCTTGTGTTGCGTGCATTTATGCTGAACAGGCGAACACCAGGCAGAGGCTGACGCCACGCCCCGTCTCCGCCGGCGACTAAAACCAGTTATTCTAAACACAGGTAAGCTTTCAGAATTCGTGGGCAATTCTGCTTTCGGTTCAACATAGATGAAATTCTCTCCTTTAATGGCTCAATCTCTCTGTTTTTTGTCACATGCAGAATTAAAGAAAACCTTACGGGACTACATAGCTTGGTTTTGGGTCGAAAAAATTTTGTGGGTTTTGAGTTTTAACATTGGTATTCTTTAAGCTTGTTGGAAAAATCTCTTTGGTTTTGAGGTAGGCTCCTATTTATGAGAGATATTTATTTGTTTGTGTGCTCAGTTTGGTGATTATTGGTATTTTTCTATGGTTTTGGTGTAGAGTTTGGGCTTTATGAATTGAGTTTGGATGTTGGTAAGATGGCAAAACAAGTTAGTAGTGTTTTCCTCGAGGATTGGCTGAAGGATATCAGTGGTTATAGTAGTACTAATACATTTAGCTCCAAAAACCCTTTTGCTTCATCAGCTAGACCTATCATTCAAGCATGGGCTGAGCTTAGAGACTCCATCCAAAACCAGTCCTTTCATTCCAATCATGTCCAAGCTTTGAAGACTCTTGTTAACTCTCAAGCTTCTCTTCATGTTGCAGAACCCCAGGCAAAGCTTGTCCTTTCCATTCTGTCCTCACCAAACTTCTCTCTCCCACATGAATCTTATCCTCTTTTGCTTAGGCTTCTTTATGTTTGGGTCAGAAAATCTACCAGACCCTCTTCAGCTCTCATTGATTCAGCTGTGGAGGCCATTTCTCACTGTCTCTCATCTGAGTTTGATTATAGCAAGAACCCTCTTCTGTTCTCAGAAGGTGTGCTTCTTCTGGGTTCCCTTGCTTTCGTGCGCTCAGCATCTGAAAGCTCCAAAAGAGTCTGTTTGGAGTTCATTTGCAGACTGTTGGAAGAAAAATATCCCCTTATGGGTTCATTTGAAGGGATTGTTCCAGATGTGCTTGCTGGAATTGGGTATGCTCTTTGTTCTTCTGTGAATGTTTATTATGTTGGGACTTTGGACTTTTTGTTGGGAATTTGGGGCAAGGTAGGTGGCCCTCAAGGTAGTCTTTCTCATGGGCTCATGATTTTGCATTTGATTGAATGGGTAATGTCTTACTTGATCAATTCCCGTTCTTTGGAGAATCTTACTGTTTTTTCGCGTGAGGCTTTAGAAACCACGAAGGAAAAATACGTTCCATTTGCCGTTGTTATGGCTGCTGCGGGAGTATTAAGGGCATTGAATAAATCTGCATCCAGTGGCCTGCGGCTTGATATTCTTTCCAGGCTCAGAGTTTCTGCGGAGGATAGGATAGAGTATGTGGCAAGAAATCTGATTTCCAAAACAAGTGATTTTCCTATCTCACAAATTGACCTTACAGTCAGCCTTTCCCTACAGTGTCTCTCATTAGCATTGGCACGAAGTGGACCAGTTTCTTCTCGTTCCCCTTTCTTTGTATGCCTTGCTTCTTCATTATTGACTGAAATTTTTCCCTTGGGACGTTTTTATGCAAAAGTGCTTGAAACTTTGCGTGGCAATCCAGCTGCAATGTTGAGTAATGAGGTCAAAGAACATTTGGAAAGTGTTCCTTTCAAGGAAGCCGGGACCATAACACGTGTTCTCTGCAATCAGTATGTTTCAGTGGATGGAGAGAGCCAAAAAATGGTGGAGAATCATATATGGGATTACTGTCATTATATTTACACAGAGCACCGGAAGGTGGCTTTGACACTGCGAGGTGAAAAGGATGAGTTACTTATGAATATGGAGAAAATCGCCGAATCCGCTTTCCTTATGGTTGTAGTTTTTGCATTGACAGTCACAAAGCACAAATTTAACTCAAAATCAAACCAGGAAACTAAAGTAGACATATCAGTTCGAATACTGGCTGCATTTTCTTGTTTGGAGTATTTTCGGCGTATCCGTTTGCCTGAGTATATGGATACAATTCGAGTTGTTGTTGTGAGCATTCAAGAGAATGATTCTGCCTGTGTCTCATTTGTAGAATGCATACCCACTTACATTGATTTGACAAATGGACCTGGTATGTTCTATTTGTAAGTAGTTCTACTTTTATGTTTCATGTTAAATCTTTTCATTTGATCACCCACATTAAGATTTTTGAGTTTGTTTTTTCCCCCATCTCTCCTACTCATCTTTGTTAATTTGTGTGTGCAATCTTCCAGACCTCAATTTCCAGTGCAAAACAGAATATGTGTGGTGTAAAGACGAGGTTCAAACTGCACGGATTCTATTTTACCTAAGAGTCATTGCTACTTGCATTGAGCATCTGCCTAGCCCTGTATTTGGAAAGGTGGTAGCTCCAACTATGTTCTTGTATCCTTTACAAAAAGCTTGATCTTGAAGAAACTATTATAATATGTGTATTGTGAATATTTTACTTCCTTATTACAAAACTATTAGATATTTGGGACATCCAAACGGAAAAGTAGCTCGAGCTTCACATTCTATGTTTGTTGCATTCGTATCTTTGGGCAAGGAATCTAATGAAGAGGAAAGAGTGTCCTTAAAGGAGAAGCTTGTTTTCTACTACATGCAAAGATCACTTTTGGTATGCGCGATTGCCCAAGCTTGAGCCATTCCCCCTCTTCTTTATGTCTCTTCTTGTTTTGATTAATGACATTGGCCCTAAAACATTTTTTGATATGAAATTATACAGGAATATCCAGGCATTACACCTTTTGAGGGTATGGCTTCTGGAGTAGCCGCCTTGGTTCGACATCTTCCTGCTGGAAGTCCAGCCATATTTTATTGTGTTCATTGTCTTGTCGAAAAAGCTGATAGACTTTGCAGGGAAGACTTCTCTCAGCAGGCCGATATGTGGAAAAGCTGGCAAGGGGAGTCAGAACCTTGTAAAAAAATTCTAGATTTGCTTTTACGACTTATTTCCATGGTTGATATACAGGTGAGTTGATATTGTTTTGATTTATGGTCATGTCAATGGGTTTCCCAAGGACATTTATACTATGTCTCTTGTTTCTGATCTCCCACGTGGAAAGTTATTAAATCCCTGGTTTGTTTGCATATAGAGTTGATTGCATCAAACAATTCATAAGATTTAGGAGGTAGATATTTTGCAACCTACAATATGACCACCACATATTGAAAATATTAATGAAATAGTAGTTTGAAAGACTAAAAACATATGTATTCTTATCTTCCCAATTTGGTTAAGAAATAATAGCGTTTCCTTTTTTATTCAGGTGCTACCAGAGTTGATGAAGTTGTTGGCACAGTTGATCGTCCAGCTACCAAAAGACGGCCAGGTCATGGTTCTGAATGAGTTATACTCACTAGTTGCAGAATCTGATGATGTTACACGGAAGCCCACATTAGTTTCATGGCTTCAATCATTGTCTTACCTTTGTTTTCAAGCTAAAAGTGAAGGTTCGACCTCTAAAGGGAAGGAAAGTAAAGAGAAGATCACGTACATGCCTAGTAAGGATCACCAGAGTCATAATAGCTTAAATGCACGACTATGAGGAAAGGAAGTGCGGTTATTGGTTACTTACCTTCCACATCATATTTTTGTGCCTTAGTTATATTGGAAAGTTTCTTGTTAGGTTTTGAGTAACAATAATTTAAAGTTGACCTGCTATATAGTTTCTTAATAATGCAACAATAATGACAACATATTGCTAGTCTTTGTGCCAAGAAGAAAAGAAAAAATTGTTAATCTTTGTCTAGATACTTCGACTAGATTAGGCAGGCGTACAAACTACATTATCTTTCTTCATTTATTTGGTTCTGAATTACGAATCTATATGTTCATTGTCATTGCTGATACGACATAAAACAATTTCTGATTCTTTTGTTCCCACTTAAATAACTTCTAGAATTAATCAAGAACTACGACGTCATCATTAAGGATATGTTATTCTCTGATTGGGCCCATATTGTTACTTCTTAGTTCTTGCATAGAAAGATGCTCCACTCATGGCTTTCAGATTCTACAGTTGACTTTACTGATAGGTTAATCAACATGCTCTGAACTTCAATTGTATGCTGCTTGTGAAGTGTCATGTCTTGCTGATTAGGCAGCAAAGCGTAAGTTCAGTGATGACATTACTAGAAGTTGCTTAACGGTAAATGCTATCAAAGTATAAGAAGGCTTAACGTTCTGCACATGGAGCATTTTGGTTTGCCTCGCTTGGTTTCTAATATGAAGCAAATAAGGTTGTGATCAACAGTTGGATCTCTTCTGCATTAAGGTATGATTTTTCCAGGTGAAATTCACCTTTGTTTGGTCATGTACGATTCGAGGCGATTTTTCCTCTCTTCCGTTGGTGTCCTCTTTTAGCAACGGCTGCAACACCAGGGCGCGCTTTTTTTTTTTTTTTCCTGCAGAAATGGCCGACTGGTTAAATGAACCATCTGCTAAAAGATTTCCTTTGTTTCATTTCAAACCCTGAAATGGATTATGTTTTTGACATGGGATTTTGTTGACATTTTATTGCATGTTTCATGATATTTGGAATGGATTATTGCGGGATGCTTGGTCCATTAGTTTGGTTCCCAATTTGAAGTCGAGTTTGTCATATTGTGTGACTTAATTTTTCAACTTCCACCAATTTGAAGTCTGAGTTTGTCATATTGTGTGACCTCTATTCGGTTAATTTTTCAACTTCCAAAGTATATTTACTCGGTTAAAATCCATAATAGTGGAACTTTTTTTTTTAGTATCAATTTTTCAATAATATATATGGTAAAAATTGGAACACCAAAAACTTATACTAATGATGTGAGACCATTTTTAGCTACATAGCTTTAAGTGCTGTGATCCCACTTCAAAATAAGAAGTGATTGAAATGCATGTCACATTATAATATAAGTTTTTAGTATAAGATTTTGATGTTTCAATTATTACTCGTATATATATATGCACGTGCATATATAAAAAAAAATATGTATTTCTTGGTTGGACATCTATGATAGAAGGTTTAATAAGCAAGTCATAGGGGCATTTAACCAACAAAATCAAGAATAATGCTAGTCCCAACTCCTCTTCTCCATTTTTGTGGTTTCACAATTCAATTAGTGATATTAATCTATTTGTGGAAAGTTTTAATTCACCATTAAACTTTATATATATATATAGTTTCAATCCAATAGATTTTTTTTTACCTATTCATAGGCATTTTTTTTAGCTATTAGATCATTATCTAACGGTAACCATAATTTGAGTAGTTGGAAAAAAATAATAAAAATAAATACATATTATTTAATTATTTTTTCTTTTTCTAATTTTTACTATAAAAAGACGTATTTGATGAACTTTTATTGGACAAAATAATAACTATAGATAAATTAAAAAAAAAATCTACGGATCGGTGCCTGTAATAAAAGCAAAACTGACAAACTATCAGTTTAGCTAACGTTACTTAGCAATAATACCTTCCGTAATAATTATTTAAGCAATACATTAACAGATAACATGAAAGCGCTAAACCATTCCAAAAACACACAAAAAACATGCAGCGCTAGTAAAATCCATTGTTAATAACAACAAAAATAAATAAAGATACGTGTCACTTGATGAGTCATGCATTAAAAAAAGGGCTTACATGTGTCTGCAAGAAAAAAGAAAGATCTTACTCGAAGTCTTATGGCAACTAATTCTGGCCAGGGTCACTGTCGTGGTGCTTTGGCTACGGGCAACTATACATGTTACAAAATTACAAGTTGTTCGTAGTAATTTTTTTTCTCTGGTTTTTACTTACTCATAAGACATCATAATGGAACATAAAAAGTTAGGGTAGATTAGATATAAATATATTATTTAGGTAGTTAAATTAGTTATAGAGATATGTGTTTATATAAAAGTTAGTAATTAAATAAACTGAAAGTAAATAATTGTAATGAATAAGACCAACTACCTGGAATTAAAGTGTGAAAATATAAATTGCTGAAATTAAAGAACTACAATAAAAAAAAAAAAAAACTGAAAATAAAATATGAGAATACGAAAAATCAGCTTGCTTTGTATTACAATGGTGCCTTTAGGTACAAGATTACTAAGAATATGAGAGTTGGACTCTTTAGATGGCTCAACCTTTATCAGGTTTTTTAAAGATGAGAGTCCTAATATGAAATGTATGTGTGTGTGAGGGTATAGAATTGAGAATGATTAGAAAAATATGGCTCTCTATTATGATGACCAGGACCTGATCATACATAGTCATTTAAGCCAACTTTTTGATTAGGGATGAACTACCATTCGTTTGCAGCCTAACAATCTCGACCTTAGTTAAAAATAGTCGGCCGTCTTCCCAACACTGTTTCTTTCACTTTTGATTTTTTCGACCTGGTTGAAAATTTTTTACTAGATCGAATTGGAGGTACTTTTAGAATTATGAAATTTTTATTAAACAAAAATTCTAGTTTTGTAAATGGTTTATATGTTGTCATTTTTGTCATCATATACCTTAAAAGAGGATCAAAATTGATAATGCCCTAAAAATTACACATATACCTACCTACATAAAACTAAACTAAATATTAAAATTTCGTCCATTTGACATTTTTTTATATTAGGCAATTATTTGTCTTTTTAGTTTTTGCATGAACTTTTTCCGTGAAATAGGGATAATATGATAATAATTGAACTCAAAGGACTATTTATACTAAAAAATTATAATTCTACTAGTTCTTCTGATAATTTGGATATATAGAATTTTTCGTCAGATTTGAAAATACAAAATTTTCTATATTAATTTTCTAAATTGAAAATTTAAAAGAAAATACAACTTTCTCAAATGCTGCCATTATGATTTATGAGTTTTATGTTGGATAATTTTAACTATTGCAAGTAATAATATATCTAGAAAATAAAAATATAACAATAACATGTTATAACATATGATTTAACAAATAACTTGGATAAATAATTATCATGAAGTTAAATCAAATAACATAACAAAATAAATCACAATTAATTTACTATAATAATAATAATGATTATAATGACCAAAATAACAAAGGAGTTTAAGGAAATCAAACCGAGTCTTGTATTTCACACAATTTCCTTAAAACAGTTACGCCTCCTCACCGGGGTGCTTAGAGGAATGTCAGCAGCGTCTGTTTCCCAGGATAAAACGGTTCACGAATAGCAACGTCGCACCAACTTGCTACTCACAACGAACTGAGCAATGCCCAAATACTATCACCAGAACTCAAGAGAACTTGACCACTCTTATAAAAAGAACAAGACCTCAAACTCTCTAACTTCTAACTAACTTCTCTCTAACCTCTAACTAACTTTTCTTAACCGCCACAGAGAGAAATGGAAGAGGGGAATAGGCTAAGAAGTATTTTAGTGTGTCTTAGTATGTCTAAGAGTGAAGGAGAAGGTATCCTTTTATAGTGTTCATGGGGGAACCAAGCCATTAACATCCCATCAATGTGGCTGAAAACATTTTTCTGTTACAACATAACAGCACATTAATCTGGCTGACAAATGTTTGTCTGTTACAACATAACAGCAACAACCCATTAATATGGCTAAAAACGTTTGTCTGTTACAACGTAACAGTCTATTAATATAACTGAAAAACGTTTGGCTGTTACAACATAACTGCCAAAACGTTTTTGGCTGTTATCTCAGCTTTATGAGGCCTAATAAATGTCCAAAATGAATTTTGTAACTCTTGTATGTTACAAATTCAATTCTAGAACCTTCTCATTTTGGGTTTCAATTTCTCATTTACCCATGCCTCAAAATGGCTATTAACAATGGTTTTTCCAAACCATTTTTCCAACATTTTATAGTCACTGTGATCAATCAGAAAGCATATGGCATAAGACATGTACGATACAATATTAATTTTCTTTTTGGAAGTTGAGACAATATTAATTTTGGACCATAATTCTGGATCTCAAGACACGGTATTTTGAAAAAAAAATCAGAGTGGTATTTTGATGCAAAATATGTCGACATGCTTCATCCACAGCCGTTTGATCTTCTTTTAAAAAGACAATTACCTACAATCTTATATCAATAGCAACGGTCAATATTTGATATGAGGGACCATGTATTTATTTATTTTATCTACTTATTATCTATCTATTTATTTATTTATTTATTTTTTCAGGGGAAGCGACTACATTAGTTAGTCTTTAGTCCTAAAGGGTCACCAAAATTCGAGTCCTAATATAACTCTATTTCCTTTTTAACTATAATATAACTCTCTGTTTATTCTAAAATTATAGTCCTAATAGAACTGAATCTGCTCTTTTTATCAAATAGAAATAGCTATAAATAAGATATACAAGGGAGTCTTGTATATTCGTTAGTCTTGGTTGGTCTCAGTTACAAGTATTCATCCTGAATTAATCCTTCTTCAAGGTTTTCCAAGGTACTCACTTTTTTCTTTTTGTTTCTTATTGTTCTTTGAATATGGACATCTTTCTAATTAACGTGTTGAGAGTATAATTTCATGCATCAAGCTTTATTGGGAGGTTAAAAAAATCATAAACCAGCGAATATTGTTCTTGAGCAGTGAGTTGTTCGTTTGCGTTTCTTTCTTTCTTGGTCTCCTCCTGGTTTATATATCTTCTTGGCATATTTTAATGTTCATTTACCCTGAGGCATATTCTAATGCTTAATTAATTATAATAAAGAATAAAAGAGAGTCTTGGCCTTCGATTTTTAAAACGCATATGGCACTCAAATCTTTAATTAACACCATGAACGACGGCAAAGGTGTTCTAGGGACTGCTTGTGCCAAACGGGGAATCAACTACAAGTATAGTAACACTAGTACAACACATAAACGACATTGTAGGCCTCCCAAACGACAAGGTCGAGACAAGAAAAGCTAGGCAACAAAACCACCATAAATGTCGTTATGTAGGGAGCGTTGTCGCACCGCTTGAAGCCGTTCAATGTTGATGTCGTTTTGCTGGTTCTTAGGGCAATTAATGTTCCTTTTGGGAACATAAATAGGAAGGAGGCCGGGTGGTTTGGATTGGAAGCTCTATGGGAAATTTAATAGAATTCTATGAACATAAAATTCTCATTGTTTTTAACTTTTCATAAACAATACCTTTATTATTGAAAATTTTTTCTGTACCAATAATATTTGTTCTACAATTGTTTAATCGAAAACAATTTCTATATATGTAGGAGCATATTGATCACAAATTAACTCAAGATTTTCAAAGCTTTTGGTTTGCAATGGAGTCCAAGGATGCAACATTCATAGTTGCTGGCGGGGAAACTAGTGAAAGTCCTGTGAGTGTTCGCACTTTCTGTTCTCTTCTTTTTTCTTTTCTTTTTTTTCCCCCCTAATTTGGGTTTTCTTTAGGTGCTTTTGTGGATTTCTTTATCAATAATTTTGCATTGATCAAGAAAAAAAGTATGCTTTTGCAAATTCCTTGTCTATGTGTTTATATTTATTTTTATCGTGTTTTATGTAGGAACCAAAGATAGCTACAAGTAACAAGAACCAAAGTGCAAATGTACAAAGCCTTAGACTTAATTCACAAGAAGAACAGAACAACGTGACAAACAACATTGGTTATTCTCCTAGTAGTACTCAACTACAAACAAGGAAGATTTTCGTGGGGGGTCTACCCCATGATCTCGAAGAGCATGAATTCAAAGCTTACTTCGAGAGCTTTGGTATGATAACAGATATTGTTATAATTCATGACAAACAGACTCGAAAGGGTAGAGGATTTGGGTTCGTAACTTTTGAATCAGAGGACGCCGTCGAAAAGGTCTTGCAAAGAAAATTTCATGAGCTTAAAAATAAAAGCGTGGAAGTCAAAAGGGCCAAGCCCAAGGAAAGCAATATTGTTGTGGGAAAGAATAATGACTATGGGACTCCCTTTCCATATTGGGACCTTAGAAACGACCTTACTACTTCTTACATCCCTCAAGTACCCCAATATTACTATGCGCCTCCAAACCAAAATGGACCCTTTTACTACACTAATCAATTCCCTGGTAATCTTAC
Organism: Trema orientale; assembly: GCA_002914845.1. Lineage (NCBI taxonomy): Eukaryota > Viridiplantae > Streptophyta > Magnoliopsida > Rosales > Cannabaceae > Trema > Trema orientale. The sequence goes on from JXTC01000002.1 coordinate 2,538,717, forward strand.
ATCCGAAGTTTATGTAAGTAATAGTACTTGGATTAATGGTGGCTATGCAGGAGGATATGACGAGTCTTTCTACTATCAGCCATACGGGTTAATATTTCCTCATTCAAGTTACTACTATCCATATTCATATGAAAGTTTGGGCCAAATTCCCATCACATGAAGTATAAATGATTGACAATCAGGTATGAAAAGTTTATGATTAATTACTTAGTATATTATAGACTCATATTGGATTTTACATAGGATCAATGATTTTTGTTATAATTAATTAGTACTTTCCATTATTGAAGATCATGAAATTAAGTTTGCATTGAAACATACCTCATACCTCGTGATTTTTTTTTTTGGTAATTATCCAAGTATTAATTAACTATATCTTGGTAGATATTTGTTTAGATGCTGTAAATTATATTCTCTGAGATTTTTTATGTTTGTATGCTTTGCAGACAAAATTTTGTTGTTCATAATAAGTTGATATAGAGCATAGCACATACACTATTTCTAAATGTTTTCACTTTTTTCTTATTTATTTATTTATTTATTTATCTTTTTCAGGAAAAGAGAAAATCACTAGAAGAGTGAGATGAAACTTATAAATAAAATTCTGGGCTCCTGTTTGCCTCATGAAGTGAAAATGCAGACTCAATATCGTTTTTTGTTTTGGGTTGATACGTCGTTCATCATTATTTAAAAGCTTTTGTTTTTATTCCTTTTCATTGTTGGATTATGAAATTATTCATGTTGAATATTGCATATTAAACAGATTATGTCTATTTTAAGATTCGGTGATTTTTGTTTCCTTGAAATTGAGTAATTTTGTTTATTCCCTCGACTATGATACTGCTAAACTCATGATGGCCTTTATTTAAAGATCAATTTTGATAATCTCTACTATACGTAACGTTTTCTAAATTTCATCTGCAAGGGCTGTCCTTCTCGCTGTTATCACTGGTTAAGTAATTACAGACAAATGTTTGGGGTACTCTATAAATTTTGGTCACAATGTACTACTCCATTAATTTTCAACTTAATCTATTGGTACTATTGTGAAAAAAAACTTTTGTTCACAATGTATGAAACTCCACTCCATTAATTTTGAACTTAACCGATGGATTGGAGAGACACTATTGTGAAATGTTGAAATTCGGGTGACACTTATCCACAAAGTAACATAAAGTTAATTATTCGCTACAAATCTCAATAATATGAGGCAATTATCATGGCTCCGTGTTTATCAGTCGTTTTTAACCATCAACTGATTATATTGATGAATTAAGACAAAAATCAGAAAAAAAAGGTGGAAAATTACATTAACCTCACTATGGTTTAATTTTTCTTTGGCCAAAAAAGATACTGTGTTTTGAGAAATCACAATCCAAACCTTTAAATATGAATTTTAGTCGTGCACACTTTAAATGCACATAGAGAATTTCATATAGGAAATGGGTGTGTAAATGAATAGCCATACGCAAAATGTAGAGAAAACTCATTGTTTTTTGCGATCATAGTTCTCTAAACTACTTATTTCATTACCTATGTACACTTATTTTAGGGTATAATTATTTAACTCATACGCAAGGATTTATGACTTAGATGATTGTAAAATTGTTTTCTAATTGATTTGTGTTTAAGAAGGGACGTAAATGTTGATTAACCCCCCAAAAAAAATGTGAAGGTATTTTGTTTTTCGTAAGGAGAAAAAATTATTTAAAGAGGCGTGTGTAAAGAGATTTTTTTTTTTCCTTTAAAAAGAAAAAATAAAACAACTTATATACTAAAAGGTAATTTTATTTATGATTATTTTGGTAATAAAAAGGATTTGTAAAAAAAAAATGTGGAGAGAATGAACGAGGGATGGTGCGGCAATTAGGGGTGGCAATTCGGGTTATGACACGACGACACGACACGATTTTTTGTGGGTTAGGGTTGAAGAAAAAGGGTGCGGGTCGGGTTCGGGTCGACCAATTTGACACGAATAAAAAAATGGGTCGGGCTCGGGTCAACCCGTTTGACACGAACTTGACCCGCCAACAAATATATATAATTAAATTATAAAAATATTTTTTATTTAATTTGTTTATGACTATTATTATAGAAATATTTAATTTGTACAATGTAAGTTTTGGGATTATAAGTTATTAATTATATTTATAAATTATCTCTAATTTATTTATTTTAAAATGAGGCAATAATAGCCTTAGAAAAAGAAAATATAAGTAAAAAAATACGGGTCGTAGCGGGTTGGCGGGTCAAAAATGGGTTGACGGGTCAAAATCGGGTTGTGGGTTAGATGTTATTCACCAAAGCGGGTTGTACGGGTCGGGTTCGAGTCAACCCGTTTTAGGTGCGGGTCGGGTTAGTGTTGATAGTTTTCTGACACGACGGGTCACGGGTCGGGTTCGGATTGACATAATTTATGTATATATTAGACTTCAACCCGACACGAACCCGACCCATCGACACAAATTGACACCCGTAGCGGCAATAGAAACGTAACTATGGGGAGTGTTATATATATATATATGTGTTTTAATTTCCATTTAGATCCTCTATTCATGAAAAAAAATATCTCTAATGTCATTTTCTTCTAGTGCTGACTGCTGGCTAAAAATATCTCACCATGAAAAAGCAACAAACTTTTTCTCTCTACACATATTCCTAGGATAACGAGCCAAAAAAATAAAAAAATAAAAAAATAAAAACAGAAAAGAGAAGAAAAATGCTTCATGCATGGCTTCTCCCTCTGAATACACCCACCGCAGCTCCAATTGCAACCCCAAAATTCCCAGCCCCAAATTCGAAAAAGCCCTTATTAGGGTTTTACAGAAGATCCAATCGAAGCGGCGAGTCCGTACTCCCATGCCGGGCGAGGTCCGCTTCATCATCATGCTCTGTGACGGAATTTGATCTGTACGATCTTCTGGGAATCCATAGCTCCTCCGATCAGTCGCAGATCAAGAATGCGTACCGTTCGCTCCAGAAGCGGTGCCACCCGGATATCGCCGGGGCGGCGGGGCATGACATGGCTATTATACTCAACGAAGCGTATGCTGTTCTCTCCGACCCTGCTTCTCGTTTGTCTTATGATAAGGTTGGTTATATGATATATAATTATAAATGTATAGATATGAGTTCGTATTCCTATTAATTAGTGTTTAATTTAGTAAGTTTGGTTAGATTTCATCTCTGAAAATTAATCTGGGACATGATAATATTGAATTTGGCAGATTATGTGGTTTAAGGCTGTTAATTTTAATGTCAAGAGTTTTTTTTTTTTTTTTTTTGAGATTTTGATGGAAAGTTCTACCTTGAAGGAGTTGCTGATTAAACCCTTTTGTTTAAATCTACAACTGTCAATTAATTTCAAGGAATTTTATTTTATTTCTACGAAAATGATGTTGAAAGAAGTAGATGTAGAACTATTGACTTTCAAAATTTCAAGGCCTCAATAGTCCTACTACTGCCAAAACAAAATAGGCTATTTTTTGAAGTTGAAGGGCTGGTTATTGCAGAGTTTTGATAAGTTTCTATTATAATCACTACGAGATAACAATTCTAGGAACTAGCAAGTTACCTTGTTAAACGACTTTTATTTGCCACGTATTGGAGTGATTTCACGAGTAATAGTAAAAAAGATTTTGTAGGTAATAGTGGGAATACCATATGTCTTAAATTCTTATTTAATCAGGAATACGTGACTGTGTCTTGGCGCCCGTGTATTTAAGATTTGACAGCCCTTAGATTGGATTCTGAGGTTGACAAAGAAAAGTTTGAATGTGGAAACGCAGGATTTTATGACTGATGGAGGTTTCCAATTAAGTTAACATAACTGTGAATTTTGAATAGTTTCTCTTTAGAGCTTCATTTTGACCATGGAAAGATACTGCTGCAGGAGCAAGCAAAACATGCAGAACTTCGAGGCTATACCGGAAAACCTATCTACTCAGTATGGTTTGGATCAGAAAGTGAAGAACGGGCAGTGTTTGTTGACGAAGTCAAGTGCGTTGGTTGCTTAAAATGTGCTTTGTTTGCTGAAAAGACATTTGCTATTGAATCAGTTTATGGAAGGGCCAGAGTTGTTGCACAGTGGGCTGATCCAGAACATAAAATCCAGGAGGCTATGGGAGCTTGCCCAGTTGACTGTATCTCGTGAGTTTCGTTTCTCTTATGTTACATTAGAAACAAAACAAAATGTTTCATTAAAACAAAACAAAAGTTCATTACTAGCCAATAGACTACAGAGTGGCATTCAAAAGGTATATAGAGCAACCTCAACCATTTCTGCTTATATTGCTAACATATATTTGCACTTTAAAACTACCTAGCTTTTGTAGTTTACTAGAAAATATTAACCAGAAGAGAGATTCTCTAATTAAACGTGTCACCTAGAGTCCATTTGTACTTTTTTTTTTGTGCTAATATGTGACACCTCCTTCCAGATAATATTAATACCTTCTGAGAAAGATCTACCATCTTTGCAAAGTATACATATCCTCCAACTGATAGACTGTGATGTCTTTATCCCTTACAAAACATTCAGAACTGTCTCTAAATATGAAATACATTGAGAATTTGTGCACTACGAAGGGGTCCTCATTCACTAAGTTGCAATCTTCCTATTTAGTGGTGTATTATCAATTCCAATGACCGTATGTTTCTGGCCTCTATCTTCATCTGAATTGACACAGTAACCTTCTTACTGGTAGAAGATCACACCGTGATTTCTTTCTGTTAGTTAGTTGACACTCTATTGGAAGTTTCCTAAGAAATAACTTGAAATTTTATTGGATTGATCCATTATTTTGATAGTGCATCTGTAGAACACTTTAGCTCTGTTGATGAAACCTTTTACTCCTGGAGTAATTCCTTTATACGTAAGTTGCTTTCGACTGTCTTTGTATTTTCTTTTCTTTCTTAACATCCATTTGAGGGGGCAACCAGGTCCAGAAGACTTGCAACTGTACCCTCTGCCATAACTCTGTTATGAGAACCTTTTTGTGAGAAAACTTACACAACTCAGCTTAACCAATGCTTAATACCAACCAATAGTAAGTTCGTATTCTGATAAACTCATTTCAACTAATTCAAATAGAGTCAAGATGACAAGAACTCCACTAAAATATGGAAATTATATTAACTAATGTTTAAAAAGGAAGCATAGCAGTACTCTGTTTTGCAATTTGTTTAAATAAATTCTTCAGCAAGGACGAGACAGCTATATGTGATATAAGTAATTATAAACTCACACTTAGTATTTTGGGTATTGTATGGTTTTATTTCTCAACTTGCCTCATGGTATAGAAACTTAAGTACAAACATGAAGTAACCACAATGTTAATATGGTGTGGATCAAATCTTGTAAAAGAAATTTGAAAAATGACATTATGTATGTGTTGTCCGTTTTCCAGTTTAGGGCTTTACCCCATCAACAGTTGAAAAGACAAAGATATGACAGCAGTAAGAAGCAAAGAATGAAGTTGTAATACTAGAAATTCAGTTCAGTCCATAATTCAGCAATACTAGATATGCCTAACCAATTTCCTACCTTAATGTTTGTCTCTAATTGGCTGGATTGAACTTTAGGATTGTGGAGAGGTCCAACCTTGCAGCTCTAGAATTTCTAATGTCCAAGCAGCCGCGTGGCAATGTAAGAGTAGGCATGGGGAATGCCGCGGGTACGCGTGTCTCAAACATTTTCACAGATGTGAAGAAGTTCCAGACCAGATACCAAGAGGCAGTGGAGAAATCTTCTGCACAAAGTTCTAAGGTATGTATCACATGTAACAATTAGATCTTTTTGCACTGAGTTTAGTGCAGTAAAGATTCTGTCCTTGTTTGCATTACTTACAATGCACGATCATTGAGTTTTATTTTATTTTACGTTGGGTTTTATTTTGCTTTGCACTGCCTCTGCCCATATTTAAATTACCAAAAGTTTCCCAATGTGTCTGAAAAATAAGCACTAAGTTCTACTTTCAGGAGACGGATCTACAAAGAGCAGCAAAAATGTCAGCAATGCAAGCAATCAGATCGATCTCCAATTGGTTATATTGGGAAACACCCAATGCAGGTGGCTCAACAATAAAATCTCACCAATCCTTGATAAAAACTAGCCACAAATCAACAGAACCTGACATCGCCAAGCTCCGAGATGCTGTTGCTGCTAGGAAAAAACAAGAAAGGGATGGCTCAAGACTTACTCAACGAACCCAATCAGAGAACTACATATATTACGAGGACTACTGGATTCCATTAACTCATGCTCTTCCTGCGGCCTCAACACAAGAAAATTCATACCCAAGAATGGTCTCGGAAGCTTCTCCTGCAAAAAAATGGAAGCAGACAAATGACAAATATCAGACAGTGCCCCAAAGCAATCACAACCACCCCATAAGATTGGTTGTACCATTTGGAACAGCGATGATTGCTGCAATCCTGGTTCGAGTACATGGAGAAGGGGCAGTTGGGAGGTTGGAAGAACACATAGGTGGTTCTTTAGCATTGGAGATAGTAAACAGTCCTTGGTTACCAGTTATATTAACTTGGATTATTTGGTACACCATTGGAATTTTGGCAGTACAATTTATTCAAGCCTTCAGCAGAGAAAGTTAGGAACATACGTACTCGACCAATTATGAAGTAAATAATAGCAAGTAGCGATTACTGTCTACTGAAGTATAATCTTGTGAATAATGTAACTCAATATTCAATATACCTTTACTAGTACCGTGGTTCTTGTCCTTTCTCGTATTTATTTTCTTTTAACTTATGGATTTTATTCTTGGTTTAATATATAAGAAAATGTTGTTTTGCTACATCTTTATAAACCTGGACTCGGACAATGGACTTGGTTGAATATATTGTGCATTTGGATTTTGGAGATGTTTGCTGCAATTTTTCGTTTGATAAAGAGATGTGAATCTTTTAGTTTGTTCTTGTAATTTGGAAAACTTAGAACTTGCAAGCTTTCAAATAAACAGAAACGTATATTAATCAATCAAAATTCGCACGTTTCAACTTTCATGTTACCAAAGAGAATTTACCAAACCAAAATACTTATATTTTGAAATCAACTCTTTTTTCCCCGACAGTTGGGATTAATTAAATTATTGGTCTGTACTTTTCTACTTTTCCGTTTACATAACAGTGTTAACAGAAGAAGGATCACGTCAATAGTACACCATAAACGACACCGTTTGTTGATGGAACTAAATAAGGGATAGGTAAGGTAGCCGAGCTCTGTGGCTGTTTGCTTCGGTTGCTGTTGTTAAGGAGAAGTAGACTAAAGAGAAAAGGAAAACTCACTGCCCCAGTTCCCAATTTCTCATTTTCTGTTGGCTATATGAGTATGTAAAATTAGAAAGGCACTTGATCTTATGGAAGCAAATGACTGATACAGGTATATTACCTAATGTTGTCACCTACACCATTTTAATCTAAACATCGTGTTATTCAGGCCAATGGAGGGAAGTCATTGAGTTGTTAGATATAGTGAAGGATCATGATGTTTTCCAGTATGTGATAATATTTAGTATTCTAATATATATTCTCTTTGCAAGGAGAGCAGGATGGAAGCAGCCATTGCAATGTTTGATCTAATGATCAAAAGGGATATAAGGCCAACCATAGTCACTTACAACTCCTTACTACATGGATTTTGCCATTCAGGTGAATTGGAAAAAGCCAAGAGTTTATTTGATGAAATGGTGACTTGGAATATCTTTCTTGTCATTATAACTCTAAATGAATTTTTGAATTCTTACTCTGAAACAGGATTCATGGAAAAGGCACAAAATTATTTGATAATTGAACTTGGTGGAGAGGCTGAGATCAAATAACCTACTATGCATTAATAAAGGGATATTGTTCACAAGGTAAAATGGATCAAGCGAAGGGGATCCTCGAATTAATGTTATCCAGGGGTATTTTACCCGATATGATGACCTACAACACCTTGGTCGAGTGTTACATAAAATTTTAAGAATAAATGTTGCTTTGTCCTTCTTTAAGACATGTTCCAAAAAGGTTTGGTGCCTTATAGTGTGAGAGCAAACTATGTTGACAATAATTCTTTCTAAATGGACTTCAAGCATTTGTACATTTGTAAGTATCCATCATGTGAGATCATGAGTTAATCTCATGTTATGAATTTATCTTATATGATTTTTCAGATGGTTTAGACCTTATTTGTTCTCAAGGATTTTGAGATTGTGTGGTGATGTAGTGTGATTAATTGTTGTGTGCTAAACTTCCAAGTGGTTAAGCAACATTTATTTTGTTAAAACTGAATGTACAAGCCACTGAGTTATTCTGCCTTATCACATTGCTATAAATTGGACATGTTATTCTCTTTCGAGGATGTGAAACTTGCATATGGATGAACCACGAAGTGTGATAAGCTATCGTGTACTAGAAGCCTAGAACTTCAGATGACAGGAGGTTTATATATACATATATTCTTCTTGAATATTGTACTCTTCCATGGCTTCTCCCATCATTAGTTTTTCTGCTATATGGTATTTTTTTTTTTCGATGGTGTGATGCATGCATATTACACCTAATTGATGACAGATGGCAATAGTGGGCTCGTTCCGTGTCTACTATTCCTTGTTAATTTGGGTGTTATTCAGTTTTTATGTTTTGTGCAAAGAGATATTATAGGGAGGAGGAGACGAGGGATATGTTGTCAATGACCTTTTCATCATTCGTTTCTATGGTATCCATAGTTTGGCCTCAATATTGGACAAACTTTGGTATATCTTGCTCATCCACTTTGTAAACATTAGTCTGCTTGTTTCTAGTTGAGTCTTCTTGAGAATGTTATTGCTTGTTTCACTACTCAGATAGAAAAGAGGCAATCTGAGGTATTTGGTGCAATTCATGTGTTTGGTACAAAGGAATAATGGCAAAATCTTCAACTTGTTAGTTATTGGAACGGAAATAAGAAACGTTATAAATCTCTATTTTATACTTTTTGTCATGCAATCAAATCTCACAAATTAATGACAAAAGAAATATGTTGCTCAGTTGGTCCAAAATTTGAAAGATGTGTTGTGAGTTTAGGGGCTCAGGGGTTCAAGCCTTAGTAGCATGTGTGTTATTTTTCTTTAAATTTGTGGTAAGTGATGGTCAGTAGTTAAGCTTCACTCTTTTTTTTTTTTTTAAATGAAGATCAAATTTGACATTATACTCGTTTTTCTTGAGAATCATCTCCATCCCTGTCTCTGTCTTGAATCTATGAGAATTATATATACATAACAATCTGGGCTCTCGATTCCCCTTGGTGGTTAGGGGAACGACTTCACCTTAGAACAAAATCCAGACCACAAATTAATTCAATTTTATTTGTGTCTTAACTATATCATTTTACATAAATCCATTTTTGCCATTAATTAATTGGTAAATGAAGGGTAGAGAGAAGGGAAAAAAAATTGGTAATAGAGCCACCAAAAAAATAAAAATAAAGGTGCTCTTTTATAAATTGGCAATCATGACTTTTAGAAACTAAAGGTGGAAAACATTCTTACATGTAAAGAGTAACTATGCCTTGAACTATAATAACCTCTATTTATTTTATTATAATATGACCCGCAGAGGCAGTATCACTTCGAAGAAAGAAAAAGTATCACGAGAGTAATTGCAAATAACATGAGATCGCAAAATTCTTCAGAGTAAGGCCGGTAATGTCTAACCTGTTGGAAAACCAATTTATCGTGAATTCATGAGCGGCCCGCCCAAAACATTTCCATCATTTATTTATTTATTTATTTTTTACTTTTTTTATTCCTTTTGGAACCTTATTGCTGTAATTTAAGGCGAATGCTAGCATAACTAATCAAGAACAAAACCAAAAGTTGTCACATTCAACACAAATTATTAAGTGCTCGAGTTTTTGATCATTGTGGTGTACAACATTCAAAATTGACCACCAAGATAGACAATTTATTGAGTCAAGCGAGGTGAGTGACATGCACTCAAGTCTTCGTTAAGTGAAATTAATTCAACCCATTTAACCAGAGTAGCTACTTCATTGTGCCGTACGCCTGCGACAAAGACCCGTGCATGTTTTGTGGTTATCTAGGAAGGCCGAACTCTTCCCATATAACCATTATCTTCAAGCAAAACTAAAACAGTTCGAACTCTAATGCCGCAAGTCAATACAATCTGGCCATACACATTTTTACTCATACTCGGAATAAAATCAAGTTAAAGTTGTACATTCGGTTCCCTTCTTTAGGACTTCGCAATAATGCGTCCAAATTGCTAAATGTTAAGTACATAGAAACTCAAGGGAAGCAACAGACAAATATAAGCTTGCCAAGAAATAGAGTTCTAGAGGATTGATGTATCCTAAACCAAGTTTCAGCGATTTCTCTCACCAAGATAAAAATCTAACAATATATATTTGCACAAGAACTTAGTAGCGATACTTGGTGGAGTAATCCTTAGGAGCAATGACAAGACCACGTCCCTTCCTTGCCCCACGGTAGACTGTCTCAACAATGTCGATGAACTCTTGCTTGTCCTTGAGAGCCCAGTTGATCTTGTTGTTGTTTCCAGTTCCAAGATCAATCATAATGTGTTTGTTCCTGAAGAAAAACATGACCGTAGATGGGTCATACAACTCATACATGGTGTTGAAATCTGGAACCTCTGTGATGTCGACCAGGTATATCACAGCAAAGTTCTTGATCGTCTCAGCAACTGATGCCAAAACTTCGTCCATCTAATCCAAACGAAAACAATTCATTCATCAGATGGAAAATCAAGGCAAAAATTCAATGAATCACAAAAATTAAAAAAAACAAGCCTCCATAATGATATGAAGAAAAATAGGCATTTTATTATCTACTCTCTCTCTCAAGAAGAAACTTTAGTACATTAAAAGAAGAATTCATAACAAAGTTACAACTGGTTGAATACTTCAATAATGGTATCCAAAAGAAACCATTATCACTTTTTTTCAGAGGAAGAAACCATTTGCATTCACTTCCAATGCATATATCATAAACTAGCAACTGAAAGAAACCCCAATAGTTATACATAGTCAAAAAGCAGTGTTGTCTCAACTGGCTTTACAAAGAAATTGAGGACTAATGAGTATGTTAAAAGCAGACTAAACTATAGCAGGTTGAGCGCTTGCATAGAAGCATCGTCTAATGATGCAACAAACATTCAAGTCATCAAATTGATCTAAGAAAACCTCAACACTAAACATACAATCCTAGTCATGTCATTGCCTATAGTTTTAAGAACATTCACAGTCGAATGTTCCACACGAATTCAGATTTGATTCAACAAATGTAATTAGGAGGAAATTTAGCAAAGGGAAGGTCTATTTTCCAACTTTTTTTTTTCCCTCTGCTCGTACAAGTATAAACTTACTTCAACGTAATGGGCACAATATATATATCCCAAATGAACATGACAGAGATAATAGGAAAACTTAAACGAGTAGAGGAATCAAATTTGCCACAACCAAAGGCTTCAAGTAAAAGGTTCGTTGTTCCAATACCTGCAATCCACTGAAAAAAGCTGCCTTCTTCAAAAGGATTTTTTGATTATTTTAAAGTCTCGTCTATAGCGCCATAGAAGAAAGTCACTAAAACTTTCCAAGATACCCAGAGCGGGATATTTATGAACAGGGCACAAGCACTCAAGTTGGGATTTTTACAAAGGGGCAACAATAAAAATCCAAGAAAACCCAATTCCCAAAACAAGTAAAATTTTTAAAGCAAATACGCGATTACAACTATTACCAATAAAGACTGCACGCATGAACGAAAAAATTCAGATGGTTCTATAACTAATTGCTATAAAGGAGGGGAAAAACCCTAATTAGGGTTCTAGATGAAACAACAAATTTCAACCCAGGAGATACTACAAAGAATCGCCCCAATCAGCTAATTAATAATACAGAGCAAGTCCCAGATAACTGATTTTCCGAATAATATTGAAAATGAAAATCCAAAAGAAAAAGCAATTCGACGACTAAAAGGGAGATTTGGGAATTAGGGTTTAGGGATTGAGGATTGATCAAGGATTGGATTATACCTGCATACAGGTCTCGTCCCAGTCGTGGCCGAATCGGATGACGACGAGACGCTCTTCCTCGGCGAGGATGGCCTGATCTACGGCCCACCCAGAGTGCAGGTGTGGTAGCAAGTACGACATCTCTCTCTCTCTACGGAATGACGAATCAAGAACGACAATACCTGAGTCTGACGCAAATTGTATCTATATGGTTTTTTCTTTATTACTCTTTACTTTTCATAATTTGATTTTCATCCCCTAATATTTATGATTTTAGTTATTTTACCATCGGAGACCCGTTTAGAATTTTATTTTAGCCCCTAAAATTAACTTATATTCTATTTGTTCTTTGACTTTCAGAATATTTCGAAATTTACCCAATTCATTTAAATACTAAAAACAATATTTTTCCCCTTAATTTTTTATATTAAAAAAAAATAGAAAAGTACTAATATTATAAAGTCATGTGTATCCCTGCAAAAATTTTATTTGCGACCTTATAAAATCAATTTTGGAAAAATGAGTAATTACAAAAAAATACCTTAAAATTTGTGTTTTATGTAATATTAATATCGAAATTTAGTCTCCCATAATAATATACTAATTTTTTGATTAATTTTAATAGCAAAAAATATATTAATATATCTTCCATTAAAACTAGTCAATTTTTATTATACTCTTTAATTTAAAAGTATTATCGTCTTTTTATTGCAAAAAATTATTTAAAAGGTCAACATGTGTTACGTGTCCAAACTTTAAGATTAAAAACTGAAGAATTATTTACCCAAAACACCCATATCTCATGCTAGCCTCTTTACGCAGCTGTGGTACTAGTATACTGGGATAATGGCACATAGCATGATAAGCTAAATCAAAAGGGTTTCTATCACTTTTAAATATAAAAAACTAAAAGAATTACAAAAATACGGAATTTAGATTTTTTTCAAATTTTCATACGATTTTTATTAGAAAAAGATCACTTTTAAAAAAATATTTAGAAAAATATAATTTTTAAAAATAGTTATTAGTTATCGGTTTCTGGAAACTTATTACTGGTTGCTATTTACCAGTTATAAATACCTTTGGTTACTAGCTACTAATTTCTGGAAACTGGTTACCAGAAACTAGTTACTATTTTAAAAATAATATTTTTCTAAATAATTTTAAAAAAATGGTATTTATCTAATAAAAACCGTACCACACCTTAAAAAAACTTAAACCATCGTATTTTTCAAATTTTATTTTCTAAATTACCGTATAATATCTAATTTCCCCGAATCAAATCGAATACTATCCAAAAGGTAATTCTACTGCTATTGGGCCTAAAGCAGAAATGTGATCCAAAACATGAGGCCCCGGCCCATATGATTTTCTTCCCCGTTCATGTTATCAGATTCAGCCTTCGCCCTTGACGCTTCAGAAAGATTTGTTATTCTAAACCTTGCACATGCTACAAATTCAACATATTCCGAAAAATTGATATTATATATATGGGCGGCGCGTCTACAGTAAGGGCGTCCCTACGTAAGGCCCTGTTTATACACCGTTTGATGGGAATCTGTGTATAAATAGATTCCCACATATTCCCATCAAACGGTGTATAAACAGGGGCCTTACGTAGGGGCGCCCCTATTATAGCCGCCTCCTATATATATATATATATATATATTCTTTTGTGTGAAATCTCAAATTTTGAATTCTACAACTAGAAATGGTTAGACATAGAATCAAAACGTTTTGATAATGCAATGCATTCAAGCTAACTTTAATTAAATTAATCTAGCCGCAGTGAAATGAAAAATACAAAAAAAACATTATAAACACAAATTCTAGAAAAGCAATCCAAATAATGAATTTAAAAATAAAATTAAGTATGAAAAGAGTGCAAGCACAGATATGGACAAGTGCAAAATAACAACATAGCAAAGATTCATTAAGCATAAATTTCAATCTCGGCCAAAAAAAAAAAGGAAAAATTAAAAAAAAAAAAGTTAAATTGGTTTTAGTATCACGATAAAAATCAGGTGTAATTTAGTGAAAGTATCGCAATAAAAATTAGTTGATTATAAATATAAATACATAATTATATTATTTATATGGGCATCAATAGGTATTTTTTTTTTTCACCTATGCATAGGTATCAATTTGGCCAGTGAAAATTCTTTTGCACATTTTTTTATATTAAAAAGTAAGATAGAGAAATAGCATTAATAATGCACGTCTTTTCATGCATATCATTATAGCCGTTGGATCATCATTAGATGATGATCCAACGGTTAAAAAAAAAATACTTACACGTAGGTAAAAA
>JXTC01000002.1:2558488-2615702 GCA_002914845.1 Trema orientale
ATAAAAGTTTCCTAGAAACCACTTTAGTTTTCTTTGAGCAGAATGTCATGTATGTAAGTAGATTACAGGAAACCACAAAGGTTTCATGGAAACCAATTTGATTTGCTTAAATACCCTATACATAAATAAATCACAGGAAAACTACAAAGGTTTCCAAACTAGTTAGGTTTCGTTTTAGCAGAATGCTCTGTATAAGTAGATCACAAGAAACTAGTTTGGTTTCCTTTTAGCAGAATGCCTTGTATATAGATAAATCATAGGAAACTACAAAAGTTTCCTAGAAACTAGTTTGGTTTTCTTATAGGAGAATGCCATGTATATAAATAAATCATAGAAAAAGGTGAACCTTAAGGAGCTTTAATGGTGGATTCAAGATGGAAAAAAAAAAACTTCAAAAACAATAAAGGTTAAAAAAAATGAGTAATAAGATTTAATGGGGAAAAAAAAGAAATTAGATTTTAAAAAATATATTCAGAAAATTGAAAATGAAAAAGAGAATAAATAAAGAAATGAAACAAAAAAAAAAAAAAGATAAAGTGATGATGAATGTAATCGAACACATGTCTCAAATATGGACCTGCTCTAGCCCAACCACTTTCACCAGCTCGTGTTTTCTTTTATTCATTTTACTTTCTAATTAATAAACCTTGTGTGCAAAGATGGATGAATTTACAACTTTGCCACCGCACCTTACACTGTATAAATGGAAATATTTTCTTATAGACCGTACGGCAAAGTATTTAACTTTCATAGGTTGTATTTTGGTCAATATTTTGAAAAAAACCGTATAAAATGTCATTTTCCCAACTTTTTTTGTTAGACTATAACTCTTTTTTGGCCCAAAACTCAGTATATGACCAAATTCAAAAATTTATAGCTAAATATCAAACTTACTTAATAACAAAAATGGAAATACAACATATTCCATAACTAAAATTTTAAAATAAATAAATTTTAGCTATAACTTTTAAAATATAGACATCTACTTAAACTAATTTAAAAAATTAGTCATCCATCTAATTTTTCAAGTTTGTTTAATTTACGAGCCCAATCCAAGGCTCATTTCCCAAATCCCGAAAATTGAACCATACTAAAAATGTAGCTAGGTGTAGTTTAGTTCAATTTCTCTTAACTGTTTCATATTTATCTGCTATTTGGCGCACTAAGTTTGAGGTGGGGGGAGTGGGGTAAAATTGGCCAAGCTTCATCGCGAATTCCTCAAATCTTCATAATACTTGTTACCTTACTTTTGCATGGTTATTCTTTTCCATAGGATGTTTTTCAACATAAAAGGCTTTTAGTGTGGCTTGTTTGTAGTCTCATATCGGTGTCAAAAGGAAAAATTGGACCCCTAAGGTCTTATATAAGGGAACTAACGAAAATTTAGTGAATCACTTCAAATGTCCTTCTCATTTTTATATAATCTTGCTTAATGCCTCCTTAGTTAACTATTGTAGTTGTCAAAATAATAGGACTGTTCAACATGTTCAAGAAATACAGTGCACAAATTATAGAGAAGAATTCTAGTTACAAATATTCTAGAGAAGTAGAATTGCAATTCCAGTTACAAATCTTAACTTATTTTTGTAATGCCGAAATTATTTATCTTAAATGTTGATAATTTAATCCTAAAATGAGTCTACTAACGTATTGTTGTAAGTCTTATACTAATGGTTAATAAATTATATGTAGTATTTTTCTAGTGATTGCAACTCAGTTTGTCTTAATAACGAGATTTTGACACCAGAGCCATACTATACAAAAGAATTGAAAATTCATGGAAGATAAAATAAATGAAATTAAAAGATGGGTAATGCCACATTTGGTCTCTATGGTTTTAATTTTGACAATTAGCTCACTGAAGTTTCATTTTGTTAGCAACTTCCAAATTTATAACTGTCCTTTTATTTTTGAAAAATGCTTGAGGTACCAACTTTTGTACCAAATTTTTAATACCAACACATGTGGCATGTGATTTGTCACTACTTAATTGATGATAATGTTTAATCTATTTATAGTAAGTTTTAACACACCAATTAAATGGTGAACAGTTACATGCTACATGTGTTGATATAAAAAATTTGGTACAAAAATTGGGATATATGTAGTGTTATCCTTTATTTTTCACATAATGAGCAAGTGCAAAATAGCTGACAATGGAAAAATATTAAAACATATTTAGAAAAAAATAAAAAAAAGGGACAAAGAACAAGAAAAGCCGATGAAAACGAAAGTGTTCTTGCTTTTTCTTTAAAGAAGAATGTATTCGGTCCTAAATAGGACTCAAAGCCGAATCGTTAGATTAAATCAATTAGTTCTATGAGTAATGATCTCACATGTCTGAAAAAAAAAGTCGAGCACAACATTATTTCCACCATTTATGGTATTAAAAGAATTAAAATAAATTAAAAAAAATAGAGAGAGAATCGATCTCTCTTCATTTTCTTCTCATCACCTCTCAATTCTAGGATTTTTACTATTCCGTATTAATTTAAATAAAACTCTTTGGAAAAAAAAAAGATTGATTCACCTAAAATACCTAATCAATCGTTCGAAGAATTTGAGATATGGATTTAGGAATTTCTTTCGTCGTCATCCGAATCTCACCGATTGAAAAATATTTGTCATGTAGGATTATATTTCTCAATTTTTTTTTCATTGATTTGATATTTTAGAAATCAATGAGATGAATTTTCTTTTCATTTTCTTTTCTCTTTAAGCAATAAAAAATCAATCCGAGAACCCATTAACTAAATCCCTCCATATTACCTTCAAACATTTGAGCATTGAACCCATGAATGCACCAGTCAATGTATCCGTTGTGGGATAATAAAAAACACCATAGGAGGAGAAATTTGGATATATAAGCATGTCGTACAATAATTTGTTGTTAATTGCATGGGGTAAGAGTGTTTATACTTCGGTAACCCGGTAGTGGCTCGCTCTCCTTGCGCCTCCTATTAATGACCACTATGCCTTATAGATTGGCTTGGTGTCATTCCTAAGGATCATAGCTCCCAAAACTTCTTTCTTTTTCCCCGAAAAGAAAAAAATCAGATCTCTATAAATCCATAAGCTTCTCTATAACCCAGTGACTCAAAAACAGTCAACAATGGAGAAGTTGCTGCAAATCATATGGTGAGAATGATGAGAAATTTTTTCAAGTGTGAGCAATGGCCGAACGCATTTGATCGTAGAATGGTATTTCTTGCTCCTTTTTGGATGTGTGAATCTCTTATTCTTGCTACTTGACCCATTAGGTAGTCTCTCAATTTCATCAAGGATTCTTGCGTAATAAGTTGATCCACCTGCCTATCGATAGACTTCTGGTTGCTGAGTAGCTCTTCCGTGATACAGAAGTTGGAGTAGAGTCCGTCATTTGATGGACGCACAATGTGAGCTTTAATGCGAAAATCCCTCTTTTTTTTTTTTTTTTTTCTCAAGAACACGATTGTTCTTGGATTTTTATTTTCTTTTATTTAATTTTAAGAAGATTTAAAAAATCTTTCTAAAATTAATAAGCTAATGTATTCACACTTATATCTTATGATAGCCTATCATAGGGTTTGTGTTTTGGCTTTAAATTTTGTATGGTGTTTTGCTAATTACTTTTTTGCAATCCTTTAATATGTAGCTTACAAAGAGATTATGGAACTCTCTTTAAAGAACTTACTATTCCCTCAAGTATATCTCCACGAATGGAGAACTTGGTGTAGCATTTCACTACCTCGGGCTCTTACTCTGATAAATCGGGATATTGGTTAAATTCTAGATTTTAAAGAGGCTCATCTTCAAATTTATAAGAAATGCATAGCTGGTGGAGGAAGTTTTAGGGAGTACTCTTCCTATAAGATTAAGATTTGTATTTGGTGAGCATATCATGATGCTTTACCAATGGCAGTAGAATTATTTTAGGGGAATAGTATCCAATCAACATATTGTAGTTCATGCGATTGTCCTTCAGAATTTGTTACTCATGCCTTGATCAATTGTAGATATACGAATGCAATTTGGAGAGAATCTAAATTTAAGCTAAGTTTCACTAATTTGTTTTCCATGTCTATGGCTGATATCATCCAGTTACATTCTCATATTCTAAATTTGGAAGAGTTTGATTAATTTATTTGTTCATTATAGTGCATCTGGCATGAAAGAAATAATAGGGCACGTGGATCGCAAACCAAACCACCTGAAGTTGTTGTTCAATGGTTCTTGAGCTATTTGGAAGAATTTAGAAAGACTAAAATAGATATGAAAATAAATGTTGGCTTACAGACGTTGCCACTGAGGGGGACCATCTGGTCTCCTCCTTCAGAGGGATGTTCTAAAATGAACATGGATGTAGCTCTGAATGAATAAACATGCACAATTAGTGTTGGTGCTATAATTCGAATTCATATGGTGAAGTAATGGCAATTTTAACCAAGAGAATGGATGGACTTCTATCATCGAAAAATGCTGAGACTAAAACATTAGGAGTGTCTCTCCTATGGGCAAAAGATGTTGGCATTCATATTCAATCGTTAGATTTAGATGCATTACAAGTAATTAATTTATTACAAAATGGCCGATATGCCATTCAGAGTTTGGGGGGTTACCGTTAGATATATTAAGTTTATTTTCCTTGTTTCCAGGTATTTAGATTAACTATGTGTTTCATAAAGTCAATGACACAGCACGCAGATTAGCAAGATATATCCTGGCTCGGAAGATATTCTAATCTAGTTGGAAGAATCCTCTCCTCTAATTGGGTCCGTTATTGTAAAAGATGCTCCTATCCTTTAATAATAGTTTCTTTTCTTCCATAATCCTACAACTATTATGTTTAAATGACCGAAGGGGGGAGAACTCAGAAAGGTGTTGCACACTAGTAAAAATATGAAGCAATGAGGTGCATAATATAATGGTGTATGATTGGTGCTACTACTCACAACAAAATTTGATATCCATGGCAGATATGTAAGTTATGTTAAAATATGAGATTTAGCGTCGAGGTTCTCCTGTGAATCAAGGATCTTCTAAATCTCCAACTTCTAAAATCAAATACATTGATAGTGATTGTTTGCTGTTAGATGCATTTAACTCTTATTTTTTCTAATGTCGTAGTCGATCGAAAGTATTTGGATTGACTAAGATAGTCATAGGTTAGAGCATTAGCTTTTTTATTGGAATAATTTTTTCTTCTAATTCGGTTTGTTAGTTCCTATAAAATTTATATCTTTTATAATAGTAGATTTATTACAAAGAAAAAAAATTCAAAAAATAATTAAAAGATTAAGGCATGTATGATTTGACATAGTTACCCATATTTTCAGCCACAGTAATCAATTTGGACCAATTTCCCAGTTACATAATGAAACTTCATGGAACTAATTGCCAAAATTAAAATCCTAAGGATCAAATTGTAACAAATTTTATATTCAAGTGGACAAATCTGTCATTTAGCCTAAAAAAGAAGAAAATTTTGTCAGGGACGAGCGGGAATCACATCAATAATTTATATTATTATTTTATCATAAAAAAAAAAAGAAGAAACCAGAAATCTCAAAAAGATCGTTCTTCTCTTCTTTTTCTCAATTTAGTTGTAAGTAGTAAGTAAAACCAAAACTCAATTCAATTGTCCACTAGCTCAAAAAAAATAAACTCAAGTCTCACTCTTCAAAGCCTCTCAAAATGGCCTCCAACGCCGTGAAATCTTCGTCGTACAAGAAATACGACATCAGGAGGCGAAACCCCAACCCGAGAGCCGCCGCCCTCCTCGTCATCGACGTCCAGAACTACTTCTCCGCCATGGCCAAACCCATCCTCCCCAACCTCCTCGCCACCATCCGCCTCTGCCGACGCGCCTCCATCCCCGTCCTCTTCACGCGCCACTGCCACAAGTCCCCCGCCGACTACGGCCTCCTCGCCGAGTGGTGGAACGGCGACGTCATCCTCGACGGTACCCCAGACGCCGACCTCATGCCCGACCTGGACCGCCGACCCAACGACGTCGTTCTCGACAAGAACACCTACAGCGCGTTCCAGGGCACGCGCCTCGAGGAGATCCTCAGGGAGTGGCGCGTGGAGGAGGTGATTGTTACTGGAGTCATGACGAACCTGTGCTGTGAGACGACGGCGCGTGACGCGTTTGTGAGAGGGTTTAGGGTATTCTTCTCGGCGGACGCGACGGCCACCGCGGACGCCGAGCTGCACGACGCCGCTTTGAAGAATCTGGCGTATGGATTCGCCTACTTGGTCGATTGCGAAAAGCTTGAAGAGGGGCTTTTTGGGAAATAAACAAAGATTATGCTTCTCTGTAATTAGTGTATGATGTATATCCATTTTCTTTTTGTCTTTTGGGTGTGATGTGTTGGTTTTTCGTAATAATGTGTGTGGCTACCAAAGTAAAATAAGATTATGTTTTTGTTTCAAGATCACCATGTATTCGTACCAGACTTCCTTTTCGATTAGTTGTTAATTGTAATGGTTTTTTTCTCCCCCCCTAATTTTGATAACTTTTTGCTTTTTACCTTGCTGAACAAGAGGAAGAAAATATGTAGTCCGTATCAATTTGACCCAAGATGAAAATATGTGGAAATATCGATGCACTAATTTTACGGATATCAGTGGAAATATCGGGACACTGATTTTATGTAAAATATCGAAGATCTGACGTCACGGAAATTCTTAAAAAAAAATCATGAAAATTATAAATAATTGGTTGAAATTATAAAATTACTTAATAAAATTTTAGAAAATACTAAATCATTTAATAGTTTACCAACAAATTAGTATTCTTGCAAAAAAAGTAGTATTTCTATAGCTTAATATAAGTAGTATTTCTATAGCTTAATATAGTGTGATGCATGATTTGGGACTGGAAGAAGTGGTTCCAAGTAACAAATGGAAGGTTTCCAAGATAATTCTTGCAAAAGACTCGAACTCAAACGTATTCTTCGAAACTTGCATATTTGTATAACTTTCCTTGTTACCTTGTCAGATAAGTAGATGAAAGACTGCTCATTAGATGCTAATTCGTAGCACTATTCACTTTCTTTACAATATCAAATAAAATAAAAACGTGAAAACAAGTTCTACCACGTCATTTCCTGAGGAGTGACATGTCAATTATTTAAGCCAACCACGTTATTTTTCCAATGAGCGACACTTTTTATGAGCAACCTGGTGGAGTTATCACGTCATTATAATAGGACGTGCAATGCAATGTGTGCATGTATTAGTCTAAACATCCATCTAATATATCTTCAAATTAACAATAATTGAGAAAACTAACACTTTGTTTCATGGAATTACACCTAATATGACAACTAATGTTCTTTTGGTAATAAAAACTCTCTTAATAATTTTATCAAAAAATACCTTTATTACCATGTCACCTATATATATAATTAACTAATGCTCTGTTTTAAAATTAATTTCCTTTTGAAAACAAATTTAGGAAACAAAGGCTTGTTGTTTGTACGTCATCAAACTTCCTTTTAAGAAAGTCAAAAAACATTTGTACTGAAAAAATTTGTAAACAAAAAGTGAATTTTCAACTTTAGTTTGCCTATGGGAGTGAAAATTTGACAACATGGTTGAGCACACAACATAAAATGGTTGAAGTTTTTCGACCCCAGGTGAGCCTTCATCTTCAATATTAGATTTCACCCTACAGTTTCATCTATGGTTTAACTGGTTTGATTGAGGTTGAATATAAATTTGTGTTTCATCTATGGTTAGAAACTTTAAAAAAAAAAAAAAAAAAAAAGCCTGATTTCGTCCACGTTTATTTATCATTTGTGGAAAGGAGGATACTTTTTGCATTCTAGTTGTTGATTAAACCAAAAAGGCCTAACTTTTGTCTTGTTTCACTATGAACTTTAAATATAGTTTAAAAAAAAAAATTCCACGTTTTATGAATATTAAATAAACTATATGCTAAATGCCCTTGAAAAAATATCGTGTACTCTTTACAAGAGTGGCCTGAACCCATAAACATTAAAGAGATGAAAACAATATTCTCGGTCTACAACACGCTCGTTTAGAAGTGTGACTAATATTTGTACACACAGGTAAAACAAAGCAAAAACAAAAGCATATGAATGAAAAATATAGAAAGCTGAAAATGGAACTAGTGAGATGTCAAATTTATTCAAAATAAAGAAAATTAAAATATGATTCTTATATAATCAGAAAATTAACCAATGCATTAATATTTATTTATTTTTTTCCCCTTTTATCATTAATCGTCTTCACCCCCTTTTATAGAAACCAAACTCTTCACATAAGGACCTGAAGAAATTATACCCTTGCATTTGTAGACGTTCCGAGTCTTTTGGGTACGAAGGTTATAAGATACTATTCCACGATCTTCAGTACTAATAAGAAACTCATCACTGTTCCAAAATGTCAAAGGTGAGCGAATTAATCCTTCCAAAGGCTCAGTTCTTGCATATTTTCTCCAAGTATAACGACAACCTCCAATATCACTATTATTGTTCACATCCATTACCCACATTTGAACTGATTTTGAAAACCCTCCAGCAAGGTACCGAAAGAAATATATAGAAAGAGTTGCTCCACACAGCAAGACTTGATGAACCAACAGGTCTTTCTGAGTCCCTGAGATCATCAACTGGCAAGGGTATGACATGAAATAACTCATTACCTTATCAGGGCTGTCTCAACATGAGTTGAGGCTCTAGGCAAAATTTAAAATAGGCTTATAATTTTTTTTTTTTGAAAGGGGTTATATAAATTTAGTTTTAATTTTTCTACTTAAAATCTATTTTTCTAGCTTTTTTAGATGCAAAATTATTAATTAAAATTTTGTATTCAATATTGGCTAAGATATCTTGTTCTATAGATTATATAGCTAAGTCATTCAATCTTTTGGAAAATTTATGTTATTTTCTCGAATTGGACCTTTTTCAACTAATAAATCTCTTAACTTATCATCAATAATAATATTTTCCCATCTTCCTGGGTCAAAAATATTTAGAGGAATACTATGTAAATTTTGGTTGAGATCTTCACTTTCTTCATTTATTTTAGGTCCTTCCACGTTTTCTTGACACTTTTTGCTTGTGTTTTCATCATTTTTATTATTTGCAAAAAATTTATCAAGAGCACCTTTTTGAGATTCAATCAATTTTTCTACTCTTCTTTTTTTCTTAAGTTTATCATAACCGGATTCATATTTTCTATTAGACATTCTATAATTATGAATTCTAAGTATTATTGATAATTAAACTATATAAAAGATAAATACCCTAATAGCAAAAATATAATATCTTAGATTCTTACAAGGAACAACTACAATAAAAATTGAAAAATATAATAACTAATTTAAATTTCACAAATAAAATTAACAATAGACTTACTAATTTATATTTCACAAATCTCAAATAAAATAGACAACAATAATTAAAGATTGAACCTGAAACTCGAAGTAGAAGAGTCATACTATGTAACTCGGTTTGTCCTCTTTTCTCTTTTTGCACTTGAAAAATGGTGATTAAATTTGAGAGATATTTTTAGGTAATTCGCAAATGAGAGAGATGAGTATCAGTATGAGTAATAAAGGGATATATGTATATAACTAAGTCTACTCGGCGTGGCAATAGAGAGAGGTCTAACCGTCTAAGAATGATGTTGAAACTTAGCCTAAACATACATGTGAGTGTTTTATGGGCAAAAGTAGCAAAACATGCTTTGTCCTTCTAGAGTTTGGTATTTTATTATTTTTTTTTAAAATTTAGACACACGTAAGATTTATGGCCGACAATGATATTGTAAAATGAATGGGGAGATTATTAAAGAAATATTTAGGCCTTTCTTTAGTTAAAAGTAAGCCTTTTTCATATATTTTTTTATACGAGTATGTTTTGGCTTTTAGGGGGCCCTAGGCAATGGCCTTGGTTGCCTAGCCTAGGAGCCGGCCCTGTACCTTATACATCAAAAGAAAGAAGCTGTGTATTGAAAATATCTTCGGTCGACTGATATTCGATCAACCAATATCAAGCACCTTTGCAGTACGCAGGACTGTCCACATGCAAAAACGAAGCTTTCAAAGGAATTTTGATTTCCCTCCAGTGATAATCAGTACCAAAGTTGTATACCTCAGCTTTTACATTATCATAGTCATAGATGTTAGGCAAAATCCTAACAAGCTTGTAATTGTCACCTGTTGAATCACTGCCAAATCCCATTCTTTCCGTGTTGAAGTTATGCTAGCTCTTCCTAGTCTGATTCTAGAACAAACCTCTTGAATTTGGCAAGTGATGGGTTGTATAAAGCAACGAACATAGAACGCACAAGGCAAATGATCCCGTTACAATGAAGTGCCTGAAGTACCAAATAATCTAATTCATCGGTGTCAACGAGCAGTCTTTCATCAATATCCAAAGTGATGATATGGAAGTCATCCTCATCAGCCCCAGCCTTCTTGAATTGAGTGAGATACATGAACGAGTGGCGGAGCTACGACTTTTTGATTAATTCGAAACGAACAAGTAAGGTAGTACGGTAGAAAATGTTGTTGTGAGCATTGTGAAGGTGCTTAGCCACGAATTCAGGGTCATTAACGAGAGAAGTGATTGGTTCATATTTTGAAAAGAGTTTTCAAACTATCTTAAGTTTAAAATAGTTATTTTATTTCAGAAGTTTGAAAATAGAAAATAATTATTTATTTAAATAGGCAAAATATTCTTTAATACATGATTTTTTAAGTTTAAATAAGTTACAAATATATTTGAAATCATGATTATCTGAAATAGGCTAAAAAGAGATTTTCTATTTACAAACTAGACTATGTTTTGGAATTAACACTTTCTAAATTATTATTAAATATCTTTGAGAAACCAAAACAAATTTACAATAGTAAAAGATTCTTTTCAATTTGATTTTCCATATTTTAAAGTATTCAAAATAAATTTGGAAGTTTGAATTTGAAAAACGCCAAAGTCTGCCAGAATTTAGAAAATGACCAAAAAGCTGTCACAATATGAAAAATGCCAAAAATTCTGTTAGAGTTTGAAAAACGACCAAAAATGAATTTGGTCGACCAAAATCATTCTTGGTCAATCATAAAATGGTTTTGGTTGACTACTTTTCAAACCAGTAGCCAGAAATTACCGTTGGAGTCTGACATATCCGCTATATTTTTGGTTGACCAACTTTAATTGTGGTCGACCAAACTTTTGGCAGAAAGCTAATAAAGGCTATAAACAGCTAGTTTTCTTGGATATCTATATATAGAGCCTCATTTGATGGTATTTAGTACTTGAGCATGAACCTAAATTGATATTCATCTACTATCAAAGTGTCTTAGCCTATTTTCACATTAATCATATTGAGCCAATCTTAGAGCATCTATTGTGCATTTATTTTCAAATCTCTCAAGTCAAAATTGTATTCATTTTTTATGAGGAGAGTTCTTAAGTATGTTCACTTTTGAATATTGTGAAACTATTTGAGTCGAGGTGAGGTCGGCACCGGAGTCATAAACAACCCATGCATAAGTGAGATTATCACCGGAGTCTAAGTAACCCGATTTAGGTGAGGTTGTCACCAGAGTTTAAACAACTCGAGTGTAGGTGAGGTTATCACTAGAGTCTAAAAAACTCATGAATTGATGAGGTTGACACTATTGTCTAAACAATCTGTGTAGGTGAGGTTGGCACCAGAGTCAAAACAATCTGAGGTTAGGCGTGATAGATCTGGAGTCAAGACTATTGTAAAAGTGTGGGTGAGCCTAAGAAAAATTCACTCCATTTGTAAAAAGGTCAGTCAAGCCCACAATCTTGATCCGATAGTAGAAAGCTCAAAGCAAGTTGCCGAGGGTCGGGTACGTAGACAAACCGTCGTGTTTGTCGAACCTCGTAAAAACCGAGTTTGTATTTTCTCTATCCCTATACTATTTTTTTTGTTGCAAACTATTTGATTGTATGTTTGATATTTAGTGTACTTATTTACTTGGTATTATTATTATATGTTTGGTATTATTGTTTATTTAGCTTAAAAGTTTCAAAATAGTGATCTATGGCTTTAAATAGTTGAAAAGTTTCTAAAAAAGTTTTAAAACCTAATTCACCTTCCCTCTTAGACTGTCAATCTTGGACTAACAGATCTCTCTTAATTCAGGCATTGATATCTCCGGTAGAAAGCTGCTGCTCTCATCATCTTCAAGAAATGACATCATGAGCCTTGACATTCAGGTAGATACTTTAGGCAAGCTTTAAGGATCCAAATCTAGATCCAAAAAGTACCATTGCGGCACATGAGCTTGGATCTTCATTCCTTTGTTTTTTTGCTTGAAATTGATCTCCATTCCTTGTATATATTAGTTTCACGATCCTGGGATTGGAGCAATGTCGATCAATCCAAGTATGATTTCCCAGTTTTTTTTTCTTTTATTATTTAACTATGCTTTAACTAATTTAATTCTATTTAATTAGATAGCTAAGTATCGTTATTCCTAACAATGAGTTTAGGCTTTTGATTTTTAAATAAATAAGCAATTTTATCAACTCGTGATAAGAGCATATTTTCCATAGGTATGGGTCCGAGTTGTTTGGTAGCGTGATAGCTTTTTATACAAACCTTGTTTTGAATTTGACTGTTATGTAAATTTGATCTTGTAGATTTTTTCAAAAATGGTAAATTACTTTTATACAATAATAAATCATCATATAAAGCTGGAAAATAAGTTATATGCGCTAGTAATCACTCAAAAGTATGATAAATAATTTATATATAATAGTTGCTAAGTTATATGCTATGATAAATTAATTATATAATATGGTGAATAAGTTGTAACTCAGGAAAATAAATTATATACAATGATAAATCGATACATATATATAATGGTAAATAAATTATATACATCAGTAAATTAATTGTATATTATGGTAAATGAATTATATACACTGGCAAATTAATTATATATATACTATGGTAAATGAATTATATACACTACTAAATAAACTATATATATCGGTAAATAAATTATATATTATGGTAAATTAAAAGATAAAGCTAAAATATGGCTACAAAATTTTAGTATTGGTACTTGGGATGAAATGCAATTTAATTTTAAAATAGTTTTTCCCTCCTTACCAAATAATTCATTCAAAAGATAAATCACCACTTTCACTTAAAAACGAAGAGAAACCTTTTACCAATGTTGCGATAGGTATAAAGAATTACCAAATACTCGTCCTTACAATGGTTTTGAAATATAGAGATTAGTTTCACACTTTTATAAGGGTTTAATATTACTTTTAATTAAGATAAAGACCACATTGAGGTAATGGAATACTAAGACTTACTAGCTGAAAATGTACAAAATTAAGATACTGTAAGAAATTTTGAGGCACCAACAAAAACTCAACCCTCTGCATCTAGTGGAAGCATGTACAACCTTAGAGAAGATCATGAGTTTCAAGCCAAATATGCATCTTTAGCTAGAAAAGTCGAAGCACTTGAAATGAAAAGGAGTGGTCAAGTAAAATTTGTTCAAACATATTAACGATTATTGATCATTTTTAGCCCTAGAACTCAACAAGTCCTTGGCAATTTTGTAAGTAATCTTAGTTTGTAAATAATTTATAATTTGTCTATCTTTTTTTTCTTTATAAGTTTTAAAAGATGGTCAAAATTGATATTTGTTCTAATGTAGTACAGGACAGAGTCTTCCTTTTTTTTTATTTGCGATTTAAATTTAAAGAGAAAATAAAAGATAAATAATTATATTTAATACTACAATTGTCTCGCTATTTTTTCATACCTTTAAAAGTTGTATAATGATTTTGTTATCAAGGTTATTGAAGAAGTCTCTGTCATTAATATATATACAAGTAAATTTTCATTTATTATTCATTGATTACCAATTCAATTGTATATCTAATTCTTAACAAGATTCATAGAAGAAAATAATCTATCCAAAATAGAAGTAGTAATTAATAAAATTATGGCAACGTCATATGTCGACAACTTATAAATATACATTTTTTCCTTTTGTATCAATCATTTTTTTTTTTGGGTAAGATTATCAATGCTTTTCAGTCGAAAAGAACTACTCACAATAATGTATATCAAGAATATCAAATTATGCCTTATTTAGATAGTTCAAGAGTTTTTATCAAATGTTGAATATGTTTATGTTCTTTTCTAGGCCCAAAAAATTAGTAAAATTACCCTCGTCAAAATCTATATTCATTATAATTTAATGTTAATTTGCTAGTTAAGAGGTTTTAAAACTATTTTTTAACGTTTATGAGTTTATAAAATTGCAGAAAATGAACTTCATGACCATTAATAAGAAATCACTATTAAATAATATATATTTTTTTCTTTTAGTATATTTATTTATTTATTTTTTTTGATAAACCTCGTGGTATATTTATGTAGGTACTTGATCAATATATATTTATGTGTACTAATTTTTGTATTCTTAATTACTACCCTCGTCAAAATCTATAATTTTTTTTTACAATTAATATGCATTTGTTAATTAAGAGGTTATAAAACTTATTTTAACGTTTATGAGTTTATGAATTTTCAAAACGTGAATTTTACTGCCATCAATGATAATTCACATATGGATAATATATCTTTTTTTTCCTCTTGATCTATCCATGTATGTACTTAGTTTATTTTCATTATATAAATTCCACAACTATAATAGTCATCTTTTTACTTAGATATACTAAGCTTATAAATAGATCTATTACAAATAGAAAGACTCTACCAAAGTTAAAGTGTTAATTTGTAAAATATATATTATGATATATCGATATTATAAAAAGACGTACAATGATTGTAAAGATATCTAATGTAGTGGTCGAAAAGTGTCCTAGTGTTTAAGAGCCCAGAAGTGACATGCTTATCCATTTAATAAAGCCCATCAATACCATGATTAGACCAAATAAGTAATAACCGGGATCCAGAAAGCCTAACCCACGGAGTGGCTCCAAATCTTGAGCCCATTTCTTGGTCTAACTAAGCCCACTGGCCATGGACTCTGCTTCTAGACCAGATCAAATA
The DNA here is from genome assembly GCA_002914845.1 of Trema orientale. Taxonomy (NCBI): domain Eukaryota; kingdom Viridiplantae; phylum Streptophyta; class Magnoliopsida; order Rosales; family Cannabaceae; genus Trema; species Trema orientale. The sequence continues at coordinate 2,573,522 of JXTC01000002.1, forward strand.
GGTAGCCAGATGATCCGTAACCAATTCTAGATGACTAGGTACATTGGAATCATCCCTCAACAGAATGGGAATCCATAAACTAATCTAACTGGATGACTCCTAATCAACTCTAGATAACTAGAGATATTCACTCAATAGAACCAAATGTTAGGATATATATCCTAAAACGTAGATTTCTAATTTCACCCTTTTAGAATAAATAACTTTCTCTTATGTACAATTATGATATTTGCTAATTAAACTATCTCAGTTAAATAGTTTATTTATTTGAAAAAGATTCCATGATTTTACCTGTATATAATGAAACAAACATGATTAAGTGTTAATTATGGGGAGACTTGTTTCTTTATCTAAGTCTAAATGAATTAGTTCACAATCGGTAAATAAAGATGGAATATTTTATTTACTAAAGATTGTAGTATTTATCTATCTCAACGGGAATGATGTATCAAGCGTCTGACTTCTGATAGAAACACTAGTATAACATAAATAAGTTATGTGTATTGAACTGGACCAGGTAATATAAAGAATTAGAGTACCGTAACTCAATTCTTACATTACCGTAAACTAGCTCTTAGCATGTAGATCTTAATCCTTGATATTTAGTTAGATTTGCTTTCATGGGTTGCAACCTTTTGATTTGTTAAAATACTAACCTCTATGAAATTAGAGGAGAGCTCTGTCATATTGGAGGTTATGGCTTATGAATTGATAAGAACACGAAATAGTTAAGGACACTATACATTAATGCTACTTTAGGTTCTTTCAAGATTCATAGAATAATTAAATATAAGATCTTAGTATTTACTTTGTGAATTGATTGATAATTTTGTCTAAATGGCCATTGAGAACAAAATTATCGACAACATTATTCCTTGATAGAAAGATTGTAACTTAAAGGTAAATATGTGTTGGAGGAGTATTACGGTAATTTCACCTATCCAACTACGGCATTGTATAGGGATTCTATATGTGGTATAGAATATGCTAGATAGATCGGTTAATTAAGGCTAGTTGATTAAATCTCTATAAAAGGCATGACATCTAATCTAAGAATACAGTATCGAGCCTTTAGTGGAGTGTCCCCTTTACTAATAGTATTTATATATATAAATACCATAATAAGAGTTATTATGTATTTATCATATTATTAGAGCTTAGATTATTTGGATCCATTAGGTCCCTTGTCTAACTCAATAAAGCTCATTAATTGGTTGGTGATATTTATGAAATTAGTTTCACGAAACTATGCAAAATTATGATTCTACACTGAAGTTGGTACTTTTATAAATAAGTTACATGAGTTGGACATATTTATAAAAATATACCCAAAGCCCAGATTGGAGAACAAGCCCAATCCTAGTTGGACTAGGGTTAGCAGTTTTTGGCCTCATATATATAAGATATATGAGAAAAAAAACTGCACAGTAACACAGTGTGCTACACGAAAAATAGAGGGAGAAAGAGAGAGAATTCGGCCACCCTTAGGCTAAGTGAGAGAGAAAAAGTTTTTTACAACCTCACACCCTCATCTCACGTCCCGGTGTTCCAAAAGATCAAGAAGGTGTTCTTGATCGTTCTCCAACGAAGGATTCGACTTGGTGCCCACTCACCTCATCAACCAAGGGCAGGAGCATAGACAAGAATATCTAGGGTTAGAGATTTGATCACCATCACTAAGGAGATCAAGGAGGAGTACACTACAAGAGGTAAACCCTAATCTCATTTCTAGGGTCTCGTATCTAGATTTGATTTATGTTATATATGATCTTGTATATGTTATATGCATATAATATGGTTATGAAAATTATTTTCATGTAAAAATTTTAAAACCTAAATCCGCTATTTTTCCGCTGCGTTCATAGTGTGATCATGTATTTTTTCATATTTGCATGCATACATGATTTTCCTAAGTGTTAGGTCAATTTATCCAACACCAAAGTCAACAACCTATTTTGATGGAAAATCTAAAAAGGGTAGCCACATGTCGCGAATTACGGACCAGAATATCAAGTCCCCTACAGGATTGGGAACACCCCTATAAATAGAATACCAAAGGGAGACAAGGGGGTGATCGGAATGCATATTGGATCTTTCTCTCCCGCACTATTCTCTTGACAATACTCTTTCGCTTTAGTACTTACTACTGACCTCAATCTGACCTCCATTCATCCACCAAGACTAAAGTCTTGTTAGCTACCCTCAAGTCATTTGGGAGTCCTGCACCTATCTATCAACAATTTACGAAGCTCAGTGCTCACAATCTCTAACTCTATTTTCTCTATCTTTGTCAATTGCTTATTTTATTTATTATTGAATTGAATTGATTACTGACTTGAGCGTCGAAGTCCCTTTGGCTAGCACCACCCCGTTGTTCCCAATTAAACTCTTACGTCTTTTAATTTTGACGGATTGCTTGTGACCTAATTCCGTAAATGTAGAAACGAGCCTTTATATCTACAAAAAGTCAAAGAATACTAAGGCACGGTATTTGTAAAAATATATCAAGTAAACAATTTAATATTGTATGAGAAAAAAAAAAAGATGGACTATTCAATGGTGATTTACTACTAATAGCCGTAAAGGACAAAAAAAAGGACAAAAAAAAAATCTAAATCCTCCTAACTAAAAAATAGATACGTTATTATTTTGTTTTACATGATTAGAAAGAATCAATTAATGAAATCAATTTTTTTAAACAATCAAAATTCAACAGGTAACAAATAGATTGCCTAGTACATAAATCAATAAGGATAATGCTTGAGGTACTAACTTTTATACCAAATTTTTAATAACAACACATATGACATGTGATTTGTCACCGCTCAGTTGGTGATAATATTTAATCTATTTATAGTAAGTTTTAACATACCAATTAGATGATGACAACTTATATGCCACATGTGTTGGTACAAAATAATTAGTATAAAAATTAGGATATGTAGTGTTATCCAATCAATAAATGGCATTCTATAATTGCGTAATTACAAAATATAATAGATATTTTGGTATAATCATCTAACTAATTATGACGAACTAAAAAAAAGATATTATGGGATAAAAAATAGGGGAGGTTTACACGTTAGTTACCTCCCCCACTCTCCCACTTAATTCTTTTTAAGAAAAAATTTTTTTAAAAAAATAATAATTAAGTCTCGTTATCCCATTATCTGTGGAATAACTCCCTACTCAGGATAAGTACGTAAAAGTAGTAGGGAATAAAAAAGAAAAATAAAAATTAAATTCTTTTTAAAGTATGTCTATAAATATGGACACACAAAAAGACATTGGGGGATTTTGGTAGTTAGAAAAAGGATACGACAAAAGAAAAGAGATAGAAAGAAGAAAAAAAAAATAGAGAGAAAGAAGAAAAAAAATATAGAAAGCTCTGTCAAAGACAAATTCTGTGAAAAGTAGTCTACAAAGTACGCAGGATTTTTTTCTACATCTCTTCTCCTTACTCTTCCCCAAAATATTCTCTTGATTATCCATATGGAAGTATGTAGGATTTTTTTTCTACATCTCTTATCCCTTCTCTTCTCCAAAATTTTCTCTTGATTATCCTCATGACCTAACGTTATCCATAGCTGACAGAGATTTCATGACTTGGGCTACCGATGATAATCAAGGTCATAATCAAGATGAAAATTTACTTTTATGTTACTCTCTTTCAAATTCTCTTGAAAATGTTGAAGCTCTAAATTTCCTTTTGATTCCACCACAACCTAAGCTATTTATGCTAAAAAGAGATTTACGGCGAGGTATAGCCAAAGTGAAATTAGAGTCTTCTTTTCATTGGGTCGTTATACTTTTGAAGTTCTTCCGAAAATGTTAAAGCTCTAAATTTCGTTTTGGCTCTGCCACGACCTAGGCTATTTAAGCCGAAATGAGGTTTACGGTAAAGTATAGCCAAAGAGAAAATTAGAGTCTTCTTCTCATTGGGCTGTTATGCTACCAAAATTCTCTAGAATTTATGTCCAAGATACAATAATAAGAGGACTAAATATATATTTGAAATTAGAAGAAAATACTGATACTACGATGTTTCTATAAAATGGAAGTTACTCAACTTCCTTTACCCGTATTAATGAAAATATTAATTTCAAATATATTATACCTATATAAGGTTGATTACTCAACCTAGGCTGGGAAAAGATAACGTGGCTTTGAGGAGGGAAAAATATAATATTACATATATATATATTTGAATTTAATAGGATTTTAAACAAAATGAGAGTTTATTGAATTAAATTTCCTTATCCGTCAAGATAAATCCTTTTCAAATATTATATATGTAATACATCTGGTTGATTTATCAAATTGATTAAATGACTAAATCAACTAAAAAGGAAAAGAGAAAAAGGAAAATTAGACATTGTATGGTATTTTCATAATTTTTTTTTGAAAAATACAGTAGTTTGGGTTTTTTTTTTTTTAATGTGCTCTACGGTTTTTATTAGAAAAATACCATTTTTTAGAAAATATTTAGATAAATACCATTTTTAAAATAGTAACTAGTTTCTAGATTTTGGTAACTAGTAACCAAAGGTATTTTTAACTAGGGATGCCAATATAACTCATGGTTATGGGTATCCGTGGTTATCTGATCCGAACGGAGAGAGGAAAAACTATTCAAATGAGGAAAATGACCGAAGTGGGGAATAACTGCACCGTTAATATACATGTATGGTGCGGGAACGGTATTAGCATAATCTGCACCGTACCTACCCTGATATATATATATATATTTACATAAAAAAATTATTATACATATAAATATCTATTTAATTTTACATTATCTATATTCTTATATCTTTGGTAAAATAATGAATTTAGAGAGTTATATGTACTTATATATTTAAATTTTATTGTGTTTAATATTTTGGTAATTATGAAAAGAATTTAATATTTTCATCTTAATTTTTTTAATATTTTATTATTATCAATGAGTAATGAGTAATCGCGGTTTTTTCCGTTATCTGTTGGTTAATACCCACACTGTCCCCGCATCCAAAAAAATGGTTAATGGGGCGAGTATGGTATTGTGATTGGCTTTCGGAGATAGGGATGGTAATTAAAAAATCGTCCCCGATCCGTCTCATTGCCATTCCTATTTATAACTAGTTTATAACTGGTAACCGGTAACCATTTTAAAAGTGATACTTTTCTTAAAAAAATTTAAAACGTGATACTTTTCTAATAAAAAAAGGTACGAAAATTAGAGAAAAAGCCTGACTTCCGTATGTAATTTTTTTGGTTTTTTGTTTGTAAAAGTGTTAGAAACCTAAGAGAAAATCATTCTTGTAATCAAGTCTCAGATTATTGTGTGCAATACGTGGGTTATCTGCCTTCTTCACGGCCCAAAGACTTTTTGGAAAGTGGCCCAACAGCTTCTTTGAGTACAAGCCCAGCAACCCAATCCTTTTTAACGCAAGCCCAAGAACAAGACATTATATCTAAATGAGGCCCAATTAGTCTCTAAACTACAGGCTACACGATGTTTGTTCCCTGAGGCGGTCCATTAACCTTAAAAGCGAAGCCCAAATCCAAAAATCCTTTCCCCAGATCGGAAATGATCTTACAATGCCCAAACAAAGAATAAAGGCCAGCCTATTTGCCAAATGCCAACATGGGCCAACTTGACTTTAGCAAAGCCCAAAAGAAATTGATAAATCAAACCCCAGTGCATTTTCTTTTGTGGTATAGTTAAAAGGAAGAAAACATACAATGTGAACATCTCATCTTTGCATGAATGCTCATTGTCCAGTTAAAGGCACTATTGTCTTGCCTTAAGATCACATAAGACACAAAGTCATAATCTTAATACAAGAGGAAAAAATGGACAATTGGCCAAAGAGAAAAATTAATTAGAATGTCTAGCAACAAGTATTATTTTAATTAAAATAAAAGGTGACAAAATATGAAAATGACAAAAGTCAAGACTCCAAATCTTTTACGAGTCTACATATTTTTATCTAGCAAGAAAATTTCTCTAAAATTTCTTGGATGGAATTTTAACTCTTTAGAATTCAAATCTCAACTTAAATAGACACAAAGTTTCAAAGTATATTTGAATTCTATTTCATAATTCTACCAAAAAAAAAAAAAGGAATTGTCATTCAAAATTCTCCAAATTATCCAAGCGAGAATAAAAGAGTTTTAACTCCTAAATAAACTCAAAATTTCAAAGGTATGCACAATTAATTAACTATATTAACTTGATTCCTCTAAAAAGATATGTAGGCAACTCAGTTGCAAAAACTAAGTGCAGACATGATTTCCAAATTAAATCAAGTTTTCCCAAAATCCCAAGAAAGTAATTTAATTCCAAATCTAAATACAACTCCCAGAATTCCACAAAATGTCATTTATCTAGGAATTCGCTAGCTCCTAAAATTCTCTCAATTCCGCGACATAATCATTGACTGGAATTTCATAAATTCTAAAATGTTGCTATAAATTCTTCTACATGGTCATTCACTGAAATTTTCTCTATTTCAATTCAAAACTCTTAGAACTACAGGTGGCTTAGATCCCTCAACAGGGTATGTAGGCAACTCAATTAATTCAATTGAGTACAGCCGCAATCTAAAATCACCCAAATTTTCCCCAAGTTATACAAGTAAATTGACATTATTATAATTGGAATCAAAAGGTGTTCCTTTGTATCAAAGGATTGTATTTAAAGAGATTATTCTTATAATCTTGAATGGGTCGAACTTAAACTAATAAACTCGTATGTTTTAAAATTGGCGTAGGTAAAATTATATTGTGTGATTTCCAAATTCTTTTTTACTCAACAAATTATATATAATTGTCCGATCAAAATCAAACTATCTAAATTAGAATATCCATTAATAGGTCAATATTGCAATACTCATTAAAGTAGCACCCATATATTATAAATTAACTAGTGTTTCAAAAAGAAAATGAATTAATTATTTTGCATTAGAATATCCATTAAAAGGTAAATATTGCAATACTCAAACAATCTAAATTAATATATCCATTAATGGGTAAATATTGCAATACTCATTGAAGAAGCACCCTTATATTATAAATCAACTTAGTGTTTCAAAAAGAAAATAAAATTATTTTGCAAAATAGTTTTATACTTATAGGCCTAACAATTCTTTGAGTGAGGAGTAAGTTACAAAAATTTCAATTTTGACGGCTAACGATTTAATTTTTGAGGAATAAGAAAAGTTCAATCGTAAATTCCAAATTGATTTGTATTATGTATAGTATATTTCATTTAAATATACAGTGTAAGTCGTGAATTGGCTAAGATAGTTTAGGTGTGGATAATTTACTTATTTATTGATAATTTTCTCTTCCAATTCAGTCTTGTAAAGACCTTTTGTATTATAATAACAGATTAGATCTCTAAAAAAAATTGTACAGTGTAAGTTACAAAATTTTCAATTTTGAGGGCTCACAGTTTCTACTTAATCTGAGGGCTAACTACGTTCAAAATGTGTGAATTCCTTTTAACCTAATCCGCGGTTGCTAAACTACTTCATATTAATTCTAAATCGGAACCTCAACTCAACTCAACTCAGCTCAAATTTCTCTCTCCGAAGTCTCTCAAATGGCCTCCTCCGCCGTGACACCCTCGTCGTACAAGAAATACGAGATAAGGAAGCGAAACCCTAACCCAAGTGCCGCCGCCCTTCTTGTCATCGACATCCAGAACTACTTCTCCGCCACAGCCAAACCCATCATCCCAAAGGTCCTCGCCACCATCCGCCTCTGCCGACGCGCCTCCATCCCCGTCATCTTCATCCGCCACTGCCACAAGTCCCCCGCCGACCACGGTCTCCTCCCTGAGTGGTGGAACGGCCACGTCCTCCTCGATGGCACCCCAGACTCCGAACTCATGCCCGACCTCGACCACGACATCCGCCCCAAAGACGACGTCATTCTAGAAAAGACTACCTACGGCGCGTTCCAGAGCACGCGCCTCGAGGAGGTCCTCAGGGAGCGGGGCGTGGAGGAGGTGATCGTTACCGGCGTCAATACGAACGTGTGCTGCGAAACGACGTCGCGTGAAGCGTTCATGAGAGGGTTTAGGGTTTTCTTCTCGACGGACGCGACGGCCACCGCGGACGCCGAGCTGCACGAGGCGGCGTTGAAGAATATGGCGTTTGCGTTTGCCTACTTGGTTGATTGCGAGAGGCTTCAGGAGGGGCTTGTTGGGAAATAAACCATGATAGTGATCTTATATTCTTCTGCATAATATAAAATAAAGGCCGCCTGCTGTTCGTTGATCACTATAATAAGTTATGTTTTTATTTTATCTTGGTTATGTCTGTGTGTTTGTGCTTGTCTATGTTATGTGTTTATGTTTTGTGTGGGTACGTAGTACCTAACATGCTATAAGGAGATAAAGTTTTTTTTTCAAGCTCAGCACGCATTCGTACCAACCCCCTTTTCTTTTTGTTGTTGTTTTCTTTTGAATAAAAAGGAGAAAAAAAAAAAATCTGTAGGCCGTATATGAGTACAACATAATGAAATAATAACTAAAGAAAAAACATTAAAAGTAAGGACCAAACTCAAAAATTTATTTTATTGGTTAAATCCAATTTTTTTAGGTATAATTCTCAATGTTGTTAGTGCAATTTCATGAAATAGAAATTGAGTTTTTATCCCCTAAAAGAATGAGTTTTTATTTCTGCCAAAAAAGGGGGGAAAAACAACTAATCATAATCCTCTACCCAAAAATCAAATCTCAGTCCCTGCGAACTAGAAAACCAAGATAAAATTAATCCTTTGTTAATTTTAATTAAAACTGATCATACAATGGTGCACGATTTATATATATGTTTCTACAATTATTTTCCGACAATATTCTTTCAACTCACACCGTTCTCAGGTTTCATTATTTTTCTTGTCTCTTCATATATATTCAAACTAATTCAAAAAGAGGATTAAGATGGAAAAGATGGAGTGGGTGAAAATATGTGAGAGGAAAAGATAAATTATATATGGATGTGTAGAAGAAGGTATGAAGAAGATGGTAGGTGAATGATGTTGGATACAGGGTCCTGCAAAAGAGGGATAAAGGGCCTGGGACTTGGGGAAAAAGAGGGATGAGATTTTTTAAATATTTCACGACTCTATAATTTATATTTCATTTTTAGTCATTTATGAATAAAAGGGGTAACTTGTTACATTGGGATGTGAATATAGTCGTCCTAATTAGTAGTTAGTAGCTTTATTTCTAGTTTACTCGTCTCATACTCCATTTCAATAAAATATATTATCACAGATTCACGTGTAGTCTTTGATGCAATTACATTTAAGTTTTGAAAGAACGGAAAAACATAACATGTTTATTTTTTGAGGGAGAACAATAAAACGGTACATTTAAGAATGGAAATAATAGAATAGTTGCTCTTCACACACCTCACCTCTTACAAAAGTTTTACTTAGGAAAAAAAAAAAAAAAGAAAACGAAATAAAAAAAGAAATAAAAACAAAAATAAAAGAAAACATGGTTGGTGGAAAACAACTTGATTACAAAAGGCAACAAAGCAAGCCGCAAAGGAAGAAGAATAATTGCGTGAGTGCTGGAACGGCCACGTCATCCTCAATAGCCCAGCCCCGACGCTGAGTGACCTCCAGTCCTCCACCTCCGCCTAGACGATGACGTCGTTCTAGACAAGACCTACAACGCGTTACAAGGCACGTGCTCGAGGAGATCCTAGCTAGCTTAAGGAGTAGTGCGTGGAGGAGGAGATCATTAATCACCAGAGTCGACTATACCAATGGAGTAATGCACGGGTGCTGCGAGACGACGTCGTGTGATGCTGATGCATTTGTGATTGTGAGAGAGTTTAGGATTTTCTTCACCATGGACGCTGAGCTGCATGACGCTGCGTTGGAGAAATAATTAATGTGGCATATGGGATGGAAATAAGCTTAAGAAAACAGACACTGATTTTTATAAACAATTTGTTAGGAATATAACATATAATAGCTAGATTTTACAATTCAAGCAATAATTTGGTCATGTTTGGTGCGCAATATATTGTATAGTATTGTATTGTGATGTATTGTGATATATTGTATTGAGTTGTATTGCATTATAGGGGTGTCTCGTCTATGTTTTGGCCAACACATATGTCATGTTTTGGCTAACATAGACTGGTTAAAATATGACTTGTGTTGGCCAAAATATGAATAGAACCGGTCCCCTCGAGGGGACTACATCCGTGGCCTATAATATATTATTCTATTACAGTATTATGTTTTGTTCTGTTTTGCACTGTATTAAGATGTTGTATTACAAGTTAAGTTCTGAAAATACTACTTAAAAAGTTAATTTAGAAAATACCACAATTATTTACAAAATTATCACATCTAAAATACCACTTTTTAAAAGTTATTTTTTAAAAATACCACTTTTTTGAAATCATTTTATAAAAAAAATACTATTTTCAAAAATGTATTCAGAAAAATACTACTTTTATTGGAAGGTGAAATGATGAGAGAGAGAAATTAAGGAAAAAGAAAGTGATGAGATAGAAATTAAGTACATAGAAAGTAAGAATAATCAGTATTATACAATACTATATTACAATATAGTATAATATAGACATTTTTTTTCCGTATTAGATAATACTATCCATATTGTACTAAGTTTTGATATATTAACTAGTATAATACAAAAGTATATAACGAACTATAATGTTATGTTTAATTAATACAATACAGAATCCTTATACAGTATACCAATCATGACTAGAATAAAAATTTATCCCTTTTTTTTTCACTTCTTTCAAATTGCACGTAACAAGATGAAATAAGCTCAAGAAAAAGAATTATCAAATACTTGTCCTTACAATGGTTTTGAAATATAGAGATTAATTTCACACTTTTATGAGAGTTTAATACTTAGAGATAGGCTTAGTTTTATACTTTTATGAGGGATTAATACCTAGATATAAGCAAACGGTTGAAATAACGTATAATGTTACTTTTAAGAATAAAAACCCCAATAAGGCAATGGAATATCAAGACTTACTAACTGAAAATGCACAAAATTGGAAAACTGTAAGAACTTTTGAGGCACTAATAAAAACTCAACCCTCGGCATCTAGTAGAAGCACATACAACCTTAGGGAAGATCATGAGTTTCAAGCAAAATTTGCATCTTTAGCTAGAAAAGTCGAAGTACTTGAAATAAAAAAAAGTGGTCAAGTAAAATTTATTCAAATATATTAACGACTATTGATCATTTTTAGCTCTAGAACTCAACAAGTCCTTGGCGATTTTGTAAGTGATTTTAATTTGTAAATAATTTATAGTTTGTCTATTTTTTTTTCTTCATATGCTTTAAAAGACGGTCAAATTTGATATTTGTTCCAATGTAGTACGGGATAGAGGCTTCCTTTTTTTCTCTCTTCTTCTTTTTTTTTTTTTTTTTTTTTTTTGCAATTTGGCGCTTAAACTTCAAAGAGAAAATAAAAGATAAATAATTATATTAAATACTACAATTGTCTCGCTACTTTTTTATACCTTTAAAAGTTATATAATGATTTTGTTATCAAGGTTGTTGTAAAAGTCTCTCTTATCAATATATACACTAGTAAATTTTCATTTATTATTCATGATTATCCATTCAATTGTGCAGTAATAATTAATAAAATTATGGCAACGTCATAAGTGGACAACTTATAAATATACATTTTTTTCCTCTTGTATCAATCATTTTCTTTGTAAGATTAACAATACTTTTCAGTCAAAAATAATTACTCACAATGATGTACATCAAGAATATCAAATTATGTTTTATTTAGATAGTTGAAGAGTTTTCTTCAAATGTTGAATAGGTATATATTCTTTTCTAGGCCCAGAAATCAGTAAAATTACCCTCATCGAAACCCATATTTGTTATAATTTAATGTCAATTGCTAGTTAAGAGGTTTTTAAGCTATTTTTTAACATTTACGAATTTATAAAATTAAAGAAAATAAACTTTATGACCATCAACAAGAAATCACCATTAAATAATAGATTTAAACTATGAAATCACCGAAAAAAAAAAGAATATAAATTATAACTATGACGTAAATCATCCAAAAAATGAGAAAGCAAAATTATAGTAAAAGATTATTTATTCATTTTTAGTTGATAGCATATACTTATAAATAATTTTAATTAAATGATGGATTTACTCAAAAGTAAAATATGTCTGACAGCTAAACTATGTTCGTTGTTGGTAGGAAAAAACTAATTTAACACTTTTTTTTCTTTTTGCAAAGGTTTGAATTATAATATATTCATAAAGAAATGCAGTAGGAATTTGGTAAATAATTCATTTTAATGATAAACAAATAATACATTGCTTTAGATGATTTTTCGAGTTTTTCGAGTTATATACAAGTATCTTAATATGAAAATATTAGAAACATTGCATTTAATATATAAATAAGGGAATTTATTGTAGCAAATAAAAGGAAAACTATTTTTCAGGAATATTAAAGTGTAAATTCTCATAGAAATCTATTTTTAGATTTAGATATTACTGTTTTGACCACTAATTGCTGGGCAAATTGGTAATTTTTGGACCTCAATCTTCCATTTGAGATGATATGTGCAAGCGTCAATATCTTCTCATGAGCTTAACTATGTTGGAAACTTACTTAGCTTTAATTTATTAGGTTAAAATTAGAAATAATTTTATTACACAAAAAGAAAATAAAATAAAATATAGATAAATATATAATAGAGGAAATAGCTTTTTTTTTGGGTGAAATTTAAATCAAAATTAACTGATTTTTTTGTTATCTGTTTCACTCATTATTTGTTACCTAAAATTGCCATACCATTCAAGTTATATTTTCTAGTTTTTGTCATATTATAATTTTCTATCATTACCTAATTAAACTTAACTAATTAATCTAATAATGATTTAAATTTTGTCATAATACTTTTTTCGTTATTATGTGACAAGTATAAGATTATCAAGAAATAATTAAGTGCAAAACTATCTCTCCTACTACTGATTTCTTCGAGTAGAATAATTCAAAGTTTACACATATATTAAATAAAAAAAATCAAGATAAGTAGATATTTTCTTTTCTTATTTTTCTATTGAGTGAGTTATTTTATTCAACATGCATATCTTTCTCCTACTTGTGGTTGGTAGTTTAGAAACTTAGACAATATGATATTGCCACCTCAGTTGTATGTATTATGAATAACCGTAAAACTATGAGTTATTAGCATTTGATTATTGAGAGTACGTTAAGCAACTGAGTTAAAGTTTCAAGGCTTAATCTCGACTCCTCCTCTCTTTTTGAGTTATTTGAGAGTGCGTTAAGCAATTGAGTTAAAGTTTCAAGGCTTTTATAGCTATTAGCATACTTTCTCTGTACTAATAACTTGTACTTTGTTTGTCTTTTGAATAAAAAAAGAAAAGTATTAACTACTATTACTATAAAACATGGATGCTATGATCTAATTAAGGTTGTGAGTAAAATGTAAGATGAAAAATATATATTTTTTTAAAATTTATTTTTAGAAGATTTTGCTAAGGCTTAAATCTTAATGAATCGATCTTGTTGATTAAGCTTATTATGCGAAATAATTTTCTTACAATATCTATGATCCATATTCTGACTATAAGTATTTTATAGATATTTAAAAATATTTGTGATAACCATCGGTGATGGTGGCATAGAGGCGAAGGCGCTTAGTTAGAGCCTTCGTTTTTATCAGATTAAGGGTTCGAATCTTTATGAAGGCATATGAAATTGGGCAGATTAAGGGTTCGAATTTCTATAAAAGCATATGAGATTAGGCTTAGTATTCTAGGAGTAGCCATTAATGAATGAGTAGACTCCTTCGAATTTCTATAAAAGCATATGAGAATAGGCTTAGTATTCTAGGAGTAGCTACTAATAAATGAGTAGACTCTGAGAGTAGGTACCCATGTACTACTAGCTGACGAAGGCACAATAATCGTGGTGAAAACTGGGTAGGGAGTGTGAGGACATCACTTTGTACACATTAGGTATATATTGATTCAATGCATGTCTTATATATAAGAACCTAAACTTTGAAAAAGCTATATTTATAAGAAGCCTAACATAGTCTAAGGAAAATTAGCCTAGTATCAGTTTGTACATTTCTGGTTTTAAATTTGTCATTTTTTTTTATTCTTTTGTTTAGTAGCAATTTTTTATTATGATATTTCAATATGCACTTATCCTTTAAGACAACCTAATTAGTCTTGTAAAATAAGTCAACTAGTCTTGGAAAACAAGTCAACTAGTCTTGTAAGACAATCCAACTAGTTAGGCTCTTTTGGAAAATGTGTATATATATATTATATATATTCAAAAGTGTAGAAAGTAACTAAGGTGCTAAAAAACAAAGTGAATAATTTGTAAGTGTTATTTGTGAAAGAAGCTCGTCTATAAGTTGCCTCTAAGTTACATAATGGGGTTTTTACATCCTGCTGGGGAACTATTAACAGTCTCATGGTGATAAAAATGGACGCATTATTAAATTTTAGCAAAACTACCCTCAGTGCTATATCAAATATCTAAATTTACTTAAATATCTAAATTAAAATGCTTAAATCTTCTTCTCTTAGAACCATGACCACTCAAAACTTCTTCGCTATCCTACTCTATGAATCTTCATCATTGCAATCAGAGTAAGAGGAGGTGAGTCGTAGTTATCAAATATATTTTTTCGACTTTCGAGATGAATTCAGATATCGTCTTTTCTATCATGGTCGAAATTTTCTGTTGAGGTTAAATTTCTACTAGATTGTAGGGACACGTGTATTTCTGAATTCCCAAAATTTTAATTAAAAAAGGTCTATTTTTGTAAATGAGTTATAATTTATCCTATATTTTAGCATGAGTTTCAATATAAAGTCAAAATTAATAGTACCCATACCTAATTAGTGATTTTAGAGTATCCATATAAAGATGGCTATCAGCTCATAAATCTTTATTGAGATTAGACGTAAAAGGTGCCTATTATTTCTTTTAGATATAAAATGATATCGTTTTTTCCCCAGTTTGGGTATTTGAAAACGAGAATAGCCTCGTGCAGTGGTAGATGATACTATATAATAATAACAAATGAGTCATCTGACTTATTTCACAGAATAATTTTACTATATTTTAAAATCCAAAAGTTTTATTTGATATAACTAATCCAAGAGTTTTTTCTTTTTTATAAAATTAGAAAACAAACCTAAGGTTTCTTTTGATACAATCAACAACTCAAGAATTTTTTGCGGTGAAATTAAAAATCTCAAGGTTTTTCTTCGATAATAACCCGTATAAAAACCTCTAATCAAATTTAATTTAAATTTGGTGGTAGTTTTGAAAATCTTGTAAAAAAGCAACAAAAGCCGTTCTTATACTTAATGGGATGACATTGAAATATAATCACCCAAGCTAATAATTCCCCTAAAAACTGTCCAATTATGAAAGGTATCCCTAAACCAATGTGGCAGGCAAAGCCCATGTCTAAAGAAAGTGGGGACTTGAACACACGCGGAAGGAGTAACAACTGTACGATAAGAACCGTATTGGACGCTGCCATACCCTGCAATCCTATCCAACCCTACCCTTCAACTTCAAAAAGACAGATTTCCTTCAAAGCCAAACCATCTATCCCCATCTTCATCTCCTCTCTCTCTCTTTCCATTAAAGAGTTTGAAAATGGATATGCTTTCTTCTACTATGCTCACGAACCAAGCTCTCATGGCCCGGCCATCAATTCCGGTCCACTTGTCCAGTCGTGGGTCGGTCTCAGTTCTTGGCTTTTCTTTACCGAGCCCCAGAACGAATTGTATGAGACACCATGGAATTGCGGTCATAAGGGCCTCAGTCGCGGTAGAACAGCAGACCCAGAAGACTAGAGTCGCTCTTATCCGGATTGGGACTAGAGGAAGGTGCATTCTTTTTCAAATTCATACTCAGTTTTGCTTCTTCTGAATTAGCTAGTGCTTGCGAATGTAGCTTCAATTTTCCTCAAATTTGTTAATCTTTGGTATTTTTGGTGTTTGAATTCAGGTGGGTTTTTCCCATTATGGCTTTAAGTCTAATTTTAGTCTTTGTTTTGCTTCTTTGCTCTTATATGCTGAATATTCGATTCTTGTGTACTTTGATCTTTTTTCTTTGATTAATCTAAATTCATTTTGCATTTTTGGATCTTGGTGTGTTAGTTAAGCTTTCAGTCTTTGTACATCTGTATTGATCAAATGATTAATTATGTAAAGTCTCTTTAATATCAATCAAATTTGTTTTATTCTTTTTCCTAAAACAATTAGTCTTTGATGTAATCTATAAAGAAGTTCTTTGAAAGTGTCGATGCTATAAATTTGGTGCTTATATTTATGGTTGTATTACATGCATATTGCTTGTGATTTTATTCTTTCTGAGTTTCAGCTGCAGATTTTTTTGGATCCTTCCTTCTATTTTTCTTTTTGGGAATTATTAATGTTGTTTCTGAATATAGGATAGTCCACTAGCACTTGCCCAAGCTTACGAGACTAGAGATAAACTCATGGCAAAACATGCGGAGCTGGCTGAAGACGGGGCAATTGAGATTGTAATCATAAAAACAACGGGTGATAAAATACTAAGTCAACCCCTCGCTGACATAGGTGGAAAGGGATTATTCACTAAAGAAATAGATGAGGCGCTGATAAATAGCGACATTGACATTGCTGTCCATTCAATGAAAGATGTTCCAACCTACTTGCCAGAGAAAACAATTCTTCCGTGCAATCTTCAGCGTGAGGATGTTCGTGATGCATTTATCTCAGTAGGTGCTGCATCACTTGCAGAGCTCCCGACGGGTAGCGTTGTTGGTACTGCTTCACTCAGAAGGAAGTCACAGATACTGCATAGATATCCGTTACTCAAGGTAACATACCATGTGCAGAAATATGCCTCAAATATTTTTTTCCTTTGCTAGGACGATCCCATGAGCAAAATTGCTTTAAACACTCTGTTATGGACATTTGTCGTTTAAGTTTGGTGGTAATATAGTTGATTTGGTACTTGCTTCAAAACTGTGAATTTTAGCGCTTGGGTTCGTCATGTTTGACTGTTGTGTTTGAAGTTGCTTGGAACCTTGAAAGAAAATTTGACAGTGTTAGATTGCTTTTAAAATATCATAGATTGCTTTATATACATCAAATGATTTTTATTTGGATCAAATGAGGATTTTCAAAATGGGCCAAGAGTTGATGTTTCATTTCTTTGCTACTCAATTTTGATAGCTAACGAATCATTTTATTCTTTACTTGTTTCAATGAACAAAAAATAGGTTTAGACAAATACATCTTTTATTTCTGCCTCCATATAATTCCGTTAGTAGTGGGTTGAAGGCTGATGAGATTGAGCTTTTGGTGCGCGTTATGTTATCTCAGCATGAGTGAGAGTAGTTTATCTTGAACATTTCTTGCAGAATATCCTGTTTTATTTCGTGCAAACATCATTTGTTGTAGTTCCTTCTGGAACAACATGTTCATGATTGAATGCACGGAATGAATTTCATGCTAAGGAGCTAAGCCCCTAATAATGCTCTTTTTTGTTTCTTGACTGGAAGCTGTTCTATTTACTTATTTATTTTTTGACGTTATCTTGCATTTTCTCTCTGGAACTATTATTTCTTAAAAATAATTATTCTTTTCTGTTCTGTTTTGGAAACTGTGACATGTTCTGTTGCCATTTGGTTATGCTTTTGTTTATATATCGGCAGGTGGAAGAGAACTTTAGAGGCAATGTCCAGACACGGTTGAGAAAACTTAATGAAGGGGTCGTCCAAGCAACCTTGTTGGCATTGGCTGGACTCAAACGCTTAAATATGACAGAGAACGTGACTTCAATTCTCTCAATAGATGAAATGCTTCCAGCTGTTGCTCAAGGTGCAATTGGAATTGCCTGTCGAAGTGATGACGATAAAATGGTGGGTTTATAACTTCTCCTTAGCTCATATTGGAGTTACCTCATGAATGGTTTTGTTCTTGCTGTGACCTACTTCCCCTAGTAATTCATAATCCATGAAAAATTTATGATTGTAGAAGCATATATATGTGCATATATATATATATATACACATACATATATACGCATTTGTGACGTTATTGGCGCAAAGATATGGAAATTGAAGTCAAAGTAGGTGTCTTTAAAAATAATTATGCTTCCATATGATATTTTAATATGTCTATTGAATGAACTCGATACAAAGCCATTAGTCTAGTTGTGTTGTCTTCCGAACGCAGTTATGGTTTTTAGAGGTGATTGATTCTCAATATTTATGCTTGTTAGTTTGAATATGCTCTGATGTTGGAATTACTAGCAAGCCATTTTGCTCGTTGAATTCTGTATTTATATAACTGATAGCCTAAGGTTATGCTTTTTCCTTTGAGGCTAAAATCTATGTAGAACTAAATAGAAGAAATGTATCAAGTCTCTGAAGCTGTGAGTTCCTATAGGGTGAAAAAGACACAGCTGGTCAATAGTGAACCAGTCTCTTTTCTGAAGAGGATCTTTTGAAGATTATCTTTAGTTCCGAACTGCTTCTTAGGACACTCTGTTAACCTTGGACATTTTTGATTTGACTTGGTTGTGCCTTTCTGCTTTTGACCACATTGTATAGATCATATATAGCAGTTTGCAAACGGATTGTCTTGTATAGATGTAGGTGCAACCATGCGAGCATATTACTTCTGAAATAATTATATGGGGGTCCCATTAAAAAAGGTCGTTCTTTAATGTAGTTGTCATAACTCAGTGCTAGTTAATTTTTGTATTCTTTGGATTCGTATGTACTTTGTTGGATTAATTTTGGATGGTTACAAGTTTTTATCCCGAATGCTGCATACTGTTCTAATAACAAAATTGTATTTTTTTTCCACCTCAACAAGAAGATCTTAATTTCTTGCTCGAACATTGTAGTTGTCTGGAAAACTTCTTTCACCTCGAGAAACTTCTTTCCTTTAATCTTTAGTTGCTTTTCACTTGCAGGCAAATTACATAGCCTCATTGAATCATGAGGAAACAAGACTAGCAGTTGCATGTGAGAGGGCCTTCCTCCTGACATTGGATGGATCTTGCCGCACTCCTATTGCCGGGTATGCTAGTAAAGATCCGGACGGTAATTGCATATTCAAAGGGTTAGTGGCTTCCCCAGATGGAACCCGAGGTACCAACAGCTTCTCGCTGAAAAAGATAGCTTTACTCAGTTTCATCAATCGTGAAAATATCTTGGAATCAGCTTTTTCTTCCCTTTGTAACATGATTTATATTTTTGTCGTTCCAGTGCTTGAGACATCCAGAAAAGGGCCATATGCTTTTGAAGATATGGTCAAGATGGGAAAGGATGCAGGCAAGGAGCTTCTTTCACGGGCGGGTCCTGGCTTTTTTGATAGCTGAGTAATTGACTTTTTTAGAGTTAGAGCAGAAGAAAATTGATGCTTTGATATTCAATTTTAGGTGATTTTTCCGAATTGAGTGTATTCATATTTTGAAGTTGTTTCTTGTAACATTAAGAGGGATAAATTATTCGATTAATTGTAATTTAGTCGACGCATCAGTCTCGAAAAAAATTGAGAGTTAAGATGCTGTGTATTCCGAGTCTATTAGTGTAACTTGAAAATTTTTGTAACGTGCTCCTCTCTCTCTCTCTCTCTCTCATTTTAAGACATAATTAACAATACAACCAGTTTTAAGGAAAATATTAATAAATAATATTAATCTTATTGGACCTCACAAATGTATGATAGCTTAACATATGTTTCTGTATTTTTTCCACTGGAAGTTTTCGAAGTTCATAAAAAAATGTTTTCCTGTATTATTGGACCTAAACGCAGCTACATTTCAATCACCAATGACAGTCTTAATACGTGGGTAGTGTTTCATTCAAAATAGGTGAAAATATGATGTGTAGTGTTTTTACTCAAATTAGGATGAATATAATTGCTTATTTAATACAATGTATCCAAGTCTGCTAATTTTTTTTCAAAATGAAGTAGAGTTGAGACGTATAATGTAATCAATTAATAAAATTAGTTGTTCTATGGTATAGTTGAGTAACGTTTACTTAAGAATATTAAATCACTATAATATTCTTGTAAGCATCAACTTAGAGGTTGTAAATAAATAATTTCAACATACTAAAACCATGCTTATTTACAAATTATAATTTATTTTAACATTAAAGTATAGTTCTTTTTATCTATTTATATTTATTTTTGTTTTTCTTTTTTTGAAATTTCTGATAATTTTGATTTCAGTATAGTACTGTAACAATAATAACAGAAATTTTACTGTACTGATTACATTACAGTACTATGTAAGTTGATAAACAAATTATTATCCTTAACATTACTGTTATATAATAGAACAGTTTATTCCAATTTTGTAAAAGAAAATGGTTTTAATTTCGTTAACTAATTTGATTCTATTCAACAATCCTTCGATTGCTCTATATATTTGCCAAGGAAAAAAAAAAAAACACACCACAAAGACCAACAAGGAATGTTAAAATGGTTTAGCTGGCAATTTCTGATTAGTTAAGAAGTGCTCTGTCAGCAGAAGAGACTAACTCGGTGCAAATTGGGAACTTCATGACCAGCTCCTCTTACGGTCACAAAAACTAGCCCATTGTACTCAACCATCCAACCTCCAACCTAGACATTATTTTTTTTCAAAAAAAAAAAGAGGTATAATTAAAAATAACATACTAATCATACAAAAAGTTAAAATAATAAACGAGCAAAAAACATGAAAAAGCATAACAAAAACGAATATAAATTATATTAAATATAATTACCTGTCTACTGTTGTACCAACGAGTCCAATCTTTTACAAGATTCAGTCCAATCATAAAAACAACGGGTGATAAAATACCAAGTCAACCCCTCGCTGACATAGGAGGAAATGGATTATTCACTAAAGAAATAGATGAGGCGCTGATAAATAGCGACATTGACACTGCTCTCCATTCAATGAAAGATGTTCCAACCTACTTGCCAGAGAAAACAACTCTTCTGTGCAATCTTCAGCATGAGGATATTCGTGATGCATCTATCTCAATAGGTGCTGCATCACTTGTAAAGCTCCCAGCTGGGAGTGTTGTTAGTACTGCTTCACTCAGAAGCAAGTCACAGATACCGTTTAGATATCCACCACTCAAGGTAACATACCATGTGCAGAAATATGCCTCAAATATTTTTTTCCTTTTCTAGGACGATCCCATGAACAAAATTACTTTAAACACTCTGTTATGGACATTTGCCGTTTAAGTTTGGTGGTAATGTAGTTGATTTGGTACTTACTTCAAAACTGTGAACTTTAACGCTTGGATTCGTCATGTCTGACTATTGTGTTTGAAGTTGCTTGGAACCTTAGAAAGAAAATTTGACAGTGTTAGATTGCTTTTAAAATATCATAGATTACTTTATATACATCAAATGATTTTTATTTGGATCAAATGAGGATTTTCAAAATGGGCCAAGAGTTGATGTTTGATTTCTTTGCTACTCAATTCTAAACCTGTCAAAATAGGTCAAGCCAAATGAGCTGGCCTGCGACTCGGTATTGTAGCCCGCAGGCCAGCCCGTGCCCGACCCATTGAGAACAGGCCCGGGCCTAGCTCGGCCATATTCCATGGGCTGGGTTGGGCTTATCCTTCTCAGTCCGGGGTCCGGCCCTGTTTTTTTTTTTTTTGAAGTAATTGTTTTGGGTTTTTGTTTTACGGGCTCTTTTTTGGGCCCAGTTTTTTTTTTAAATGTCATAGCCTAGCCAACGGCTATTTTAGCCCTTTGTTTCTTTTTTTTTTTTAAATTAATAAAAAACAAAACATACGCATACACAAAAGAATCCTTAAATTCTATCCTATAAATACCCTTCTCTCTCACTCATTCTTCATTCAAACAACTCTCTTATTTCTTTATTCTCTCACTTCTCTATTGTTTTCTCAAATTCTCAGTTTATATTTTCTCTAATTAATTATATAATCTAATTACTATATAATATTAATCAAGATTAATGATGATGAGGTAGTAAAAAATTTTATCAATAAAATTGAATTTATTATTTTTCAAATTTAATTTATTTTTTTTCATCAACTTAAGTTGTGTATTATTTTTTAATTTTATCATAAAAGTTGTAAAATTATTTGCGATATCATATATAATATATATATATTTTATTTTTTTAATTATTAAAATTCATTAAAAATTTAATTTAAAACTTGAACTTTTCAAAAAAATTTTAATTTAAAAAAAGGGCTAACATGTGGGCCAGACGGCTGACTGGCTTTTGGGCGGGCTTAGGCCTGGCCCGTCTAGGGGACCGCCAGCTCTACTCAATTCTAATAGCTAAAGAATCATTTTATTCTTTTCTTGTTTCAATGAACGAAAAACAGATTCAGAATATCTCGTTTATTTTTGCCTCAATATAATTCCATTAGTAGTGGGTTAAAGGCTGATGAGATTAAGCTTTTGGTGCGCATTATGTTATCTCAGCATGAGTGAGAGTAGTTTATCTTGAACATTTCTTGTAGAATATCTTGTTTTATTTCCTGCAAACATCATTTGTTGTAGTTCCTTCTGGAACAACATGTTCATGATCGAATGCACGGAATGAATTTCATGCTAAGAAGCTAAGCCCCTAATAATGCTCTTTTTTGTTTCTTGATTGGAAGCTATTCTATTTACTTATTTATTTTTTGATGTTATCTTGCATTTTATGTTTAGAATTATTATCTTTCTTAAAAAGAATTATTCTTCTCTGTTCTGTTTTGGAAACTGTGACGTATTGTGTTGCCATTTGGTTATGCTTTTGTTTGTATACTGGCAGGTGGAAGAGAACTTTAGAGGCAATATCCAGACACGGTTGAGAAAACTTAATGAAGGGGTCATCCAAGCAACCTTGCTAGCATTAGCTGGACTCAAATGCTTAAATATGACAGAGAACATGACTTCAATTCTCTCAATAGATGAAATGCTTCCAGCTATTGCTCAAGGTGCAATTGGACTTGCCTGTCGAAGTGATGACGATAAAATTGTGGGTTTCTAACTTCTCCTTAGCTCATATTGGAGTTACCTTATGAATGATTTTGTTGTTGATGTGACCTAGTTCCCTTAGTAATTTATAATCTATGTAAAATTTATGATTGTAGAAGCATATATATGTGCATATATATATACATACATATATATATATATATACGCATTTATTAGGTTATTGGCACAAAGGTATGGAAATTGAAGTCAAAGTAGGTGTCATTAAAAATAATTATGCTTCCATATGATATTTTAATATATCTATTGAATGAACTCGATATAAAGCCATTAGTCTAGTTGTGTTTTCTTCCGAATACAAGCAGTTTTGGTTTTTAGAAGTGATTGATTCTCAATATTTATGCTTGTTAGTTTGAATATACTCTGATGTTGGAATTAGTAGCAAGCCATTTTGCTCGTTGAATTCTGTATTTATATAGCTGATAGCCTGAGGTTATGCTTTTTCCTTTGAGGCTAAAATCTATGTAGAAATAAATAGAAGGAATGTGTCAAGTCTCCGAAGCTGTGAGTTCCTGTAGGGTGAAAAACACACAGCTGGTCAATAGTGAACCAGACTCTTTTCTGAAGCGGATCTTTTGAAGATTATCTTTGGTTCCTGTTATGATTTGAGAAACGAATATATTTTGGAGGAAAGAATTAAAATTGTATTATTGAGTAGAATTGATTACAAGTATATATAGTAATGTAATGTAACAGACTTAACAACTTGACTAACAAACTTAACTATAATCAGCCACGTGTTAAGCTAAGCTTAACTAACTAATAACAGACTAATCACTCTTAATAGCCCCCTTCAAACTTAGAGAAGGTTCTACTCTAAGTTTGTCTCTTAATAAAAAGAATCGACCGTTGGACATAGCATTTGTGAGCACATCTGCTGTTTGATCAAAGGCCAGTACATATCTCACTTCAATATGACCTTGCATCACTTTTTCTTGAACAAAATATAGGTCTAACTCTATATGTTTGGTTCGTAAATGTAACACCGGATTTGCAGAAAGTAACATTGTACTCTGATTATCACAGCAGAGTATTGGAGCTTTGGTGGAAACAGTGTGGAGTTCACTGAGTAAGGACTGTGTCCACGTAATTTCAGCAGTTAGTGTAGCTAAACTGCAATATTCGGCTTCGGTACTACTTCTAGAGATAGTACACTACTTCTTTGAACTCCAAGCTACCAGATTAGAACCAAAGAAAACACAAAAACTAGTAGTGGACCTTCGGTCATCTGGGTCAGAATCTCAATCTGCATCACTAAAACCAGTAATATCTAATGTAGGACTCTTCCTGATATGTAGACCATAATTCAAAGTACTTTTCAGATACCTCAAAATACGTTTGACTGTCTTCCAATGGGATTCAAGTGGAGATTGCTTAAATTGGCATATTCTATTGACTGAGTAAGCAATTTTGGGTCTGGTTATGGTGATATACTGTAATACACTAACAATACTCCTGTACAATTGAATATCATATACTGGATCACTCCCTATTGCAGAGAGTTTTTCACTACTAGACATAGGAGTAGGCAAAGGATTAGTAAATTGAATTTTTGTTTTGTATAGAAGATCAGTAATATACTTAGTCTGTGTTAGCTGAAGACCTTCTTTAGTATGTTCCACCTGAATACCAAGGAAAAGTTAATATTCCCAAGATCTTTGAGAGCAAACCGGGTATGAAGCTGAGAAATGAGTTGCTTAATGCCATCATCACTACTACCAGTCACCAAAATGTCATCCACGTAAACTAACAGAAACAGAGTTTGTCCTGAACCAGAATTATGTCTTACAAATAATGACTGATCAGATTTTGCTGAGAAAAATTTAAAAGTGACTGGTGCTTAACTCAACTTCTCAAACCAGGCACGAGGAGCCTGTTTGAGTCCATATAAAGCTTTATGAAGCTTACACACCAGATCAGGATGTTGAGGATCTTCCAGTCCAAGTGGCTGCACCATATACACCTCTTCTTTAGGATCTCCATTCAAAAAAGCGTTATTGACATCAAGTTGCTTGATACTCCACCCTTTGGTTAGGGCAATAGTAAGAACTATTCGAATGGAAGTTGGTTTAATTATAGGACTGAAAGTTTCGGTGAAATCAAATCCAGGTTGTTCATGAAACTCCTTAGCAATAAGTCGAGCTTTATACCTCAAAAGACTCCCATCTGGATTTTCCTTGATCTTAAACACCCACTTATAGCCGATGGCTTGTCTAGATGGTGGGAGATGGACCAAAGACCAAGTATTGTTTCTCATTAGTGCTAAATACTCCTCAGTCATAGCTTCATTCCACTGAGGCTGCTGAAGTGCCTCGGTGACTGTAGTGGGTTCTTTGGCAGTAAGATAAACTTTAGGCTTGTAAATACCAGATTTGGATCTAGTTT
This sequence comes from Trema orientale, assembly GCA_002914845.1. Lineage (NCBI taxonomy): Eukaryota > Viridiplantae > Streptophyta > Magnoliopsida > Rosales > Cannabaceae > Trema > Trema orientale. The sequence goes on from JXTC01000002.1 coordinate 2,598,981, forward strand.
GAATGGTATGAGTAGGAACCTGCAATGGATTAGTAGTTGTAGAATCCAAAATAGAAGGAGAACGAGAGGAAGAAGGAACCAAAGGAATTGAAGAGCTAGGAGATTGGGAAGTAGACTCATTGGAACCAGAGCTAACATCAATAGAAACTTTAGAAAAAGGAAAAGAAAACTCATTAAAGATGACATCTCTAGAAATGTAGATACGACCATGAGGATCCAAGTATTTATACCCTTTATGATTTAAGCTATAGCCTAAGAATATGCATTCTATAGATCTATATTTGTAGTTTATGATTGTCGTAGGGCCTTAAATTTGGAAAACAGGAACAACCAAATACTCTGAGCATGTAATAATTGGGACGTTGGTTAAAGAGAACTTCAAGGGGTGTTTTATTATATAAAACAGATTAAGGAAGTTTATTGATAAGATAAGCTGATGTGCGAACCGCTTCATCCCAATATCTAAGGGGCACTGAGGCTTGGACTAAAAGAGTTAAACCAGTTTCAATAAGGTGCCTATGGTTTCTCTCTGCAACCCCATTTTGTTCATGAGTATGGGGATATGACAACCTATGAACAAGACCATTAGTGGCTAAAAAATCAGTGAAGACACGATATTCACCACCCCAATCACTCTGGATAGCCTTAGTTGAAGTGCCTAGTTGAAGTTCAATGTGTGTTTTGAAGTTTTGGAAGGTAAGAAATGCATCAGATTTGTTTTTAAGAAGATAGACCCACGTATATCTGGAATAGACATCTGTAAAATGAATGTAATAATGATAACTACTAGCTAAAGTGATAGGTGAAGGTCCCTACAAATCAGTGTGGAGTAATTCTAAAGGTTTAGTAAACTTTGTTTCTAAATTGAAGAAGGGAAATTTATGAATTTTGCCAAACAACAAGCGTTGCAAAAATCAGTAATGTCTTTATTGAAATTGGAAATATTACATGATTGAAGGACAAGTTGATCATTCTTAGTACTAGGATGTCCTAGTCTGTTATGCCACAATTGAGGTATAGAATTAAAAGAAGACATGGAAGAAGCTAAAATACAGCTAGAATCAGAATTATTTGATTTGGACAGACTAACACTAGTAGCAGATTGTGTTGACTAACATGTAGGATTAACAGACTGAGACTTCAGATTAAAGGAGTCAAAAGCATAAAGTCCATTATGCAGCTTCCCTACCATTAAGACGTCCTTGGTGACCTGGTCCTTAACAAAACAAACATGAGGGTGAAACCCAAAGAAAACATGATTATCATTGGCAAACTTTGAAACACTAATGAGATTCTTATTAATAGAAGGAACATGAAGAAGTTGATTTAGAGAGAAAAGTTTGGAATAAAATTGAGAAGGAAAGAAGGGCTGACCAACATTCTGAATTTGATGACCAGTTCCATCACCCATATGAATCATGTCTGTGCTATAATAAGGCTCAGTATGGATCAGATTAATAGCAGCAGGAGTGCAGTGGTTAGTAGCTCCAGAATCAGGATACCATTTCGAATCTGCAACAGTGTCTGAAGAAGCATACATGGCAGCAATTTGAGCAGACATTGGACTTTGCTATTGACCAAAGTGGCCAAAATGATTACCTTATACATGAGACATTGATCTAGGCCAAGAAGAATCAAAACGATGATAACATTTCATGGCAACATGACTAAACTTTCCACATAGCTAACATTGAGGCTTATTCCCCTGAAATCTACCTCTATGACCTCCTCCGCGGCCATAAAAACCTCTGCCTCGAGCTCTACCATTGCTAGAACTAGGAAACCTAGGTGGATGAAATTGAAAGCCACTAGTGGGATGATAAAAATTTCTCTGGTTACCATTAGTTGAAGCTGTTGATTTTGGGTCTTGTGTAGCAAGATTGACACTAGAATTTGATAGAACAGAATCCAATTCCTTTACATGCTTCTCAATATGAGACTCTTGAGCAAGAATTAAAGCCTCAATTTCAGATACAGTATAGGATTCAAGACGAGAATTAACAGAGACTACAAAGGTGTCATAAGTAGATGGTAAACCCTCAAAAATAGTTGTAATATGACCTTTAACACTCAGAATATTAACCCACTGAGGCTAATTTATCAACAACAGACTTGATCTTGAGCAAGTAAGCATTTAAAGACAAATCACCCTTTTTAGTGTTATACAATAGAGTCTTAAGCTGAGAATTTTGGCATTTGTTTGAGAAACAGAATAGGTAGTAAGAGTAGCCCAAACCTGAGCAGAAGTATCACAACCCACCATGCGAGTAAGGATCGTTTCAGTCATAGAGGAAAGTAACCAAGAGAACAGTAGCTGATCTTGTTGTTCCCAGTCAACAAAGTCAAGATTGAGCTTTTTCAGAGCTTCATCAATGGCGGACAAAAATTTTGGAGGAGAGTTATCGGCAAGAAGAAAATGTTGAAGTCAGTGGCCACGAATTGCAGCATTGACCTACTGACGCCAGAGGAGAAAGTTGTCATCATCGTGCTTAACAGACAATGAGTGTGAAAACACAACAGGACTAAATCGAGAGGAAGATGAAGAAGAAGACGAATGATCCAAGGAGGACAAAAATGACGCCATGGCTGACGGACGAGGACCAGTCTTCGTCATAACTCTGATACCATGTTATGATCTAAGAAACGAAGATATTTTGGAGGAAAGAATTAAAATTGTATTATTGAGTAGAACAGATTATAATTATATGTAGTAATGTAATGTAACAGACTTAACAATTTGACTAACAAACTTAACTACAATCAGCCACGTGTTAAGCTAAGCTTAACTAACTAATAACAGATTAATCACTCTTAACAATTCCGAACTGCTTCTTAGGACACTTTGTTAACCTTGGACATTTTTGCATTTGACTTGATTGTGCCTTTTTGCTTCTGACCATATTGTATTAAAATGATAGTATTAATATGTGGGTAGTGTTTCATTCAAAATAGGCGAAAATATGATATATGTGTAGTGTTTTTACTCAAATTAGGATGAATATAATTGCTTATTTAATAGTATGTATCTAAGTCTTTGCTAATTTTTTTTAGCATGAAGTAGAGTTGAGACGTATAATATAATCAATTAATAAAATTAGTTGTTCTATGGTATGGTTGAGTAACGTTTACTTAAGAATATTGAAACACTATAATATACTTGTAAGCATCAACTTAGAGGTTGTAAATAAATAATTTCAACATACCAAAACTATGCTTATTTACAACTTTCCATTTATTTTAACATTAAATTATAATTCTATTTATTTATTTATTTTACTTTTGTTTTTCTTTTTTTTTTAAAAAAAATTTCTGATAGTTTGGATTTCGGTATAGTACTGCAATAATAATAACAAAAATTTTACTGTACTGATTACATTACAGTATTATGTAAGTTGATAAAAAAATTATTATCCTTAACATTATTGTTATATAATAGAATAGTTTACTATATTGAACCAATTATAACAGAATTATTCTTTTGTTACAATTGGAACAATTTTGTAAAAGAGAACGGTTCTAATTTCGTTAACTAATTTAATTCTGTTCGACAATCCTTCGATTGCTCTATATATTTGCCACGGGAAAAAAAACACCACAAAGATCAACAAGGAATGTTAAAATGGTTTAGCTGGCAATTTCCGATTGGTTAAGAAGTGCTCTATCAGCAGAAGAGACTGCCTCGGTGCAAATTGGGGAACTTCATGACCAGCTCCTCTTACGGTTACAAAAACTAGCCCCTTGTACTCAACCGTCCAACCTCCAACCTATACATTATTATTTTTAAAAGAAAAAAAGAGGTACAATTAAAAATAATATACTAATCATACAAAAATTTAAACTAATAAACAAGCAAAAAACATCAAAAAGCATGACAAAAACGAATATAAATTAAATTAGATATAATTACCTGTCTACTGTTGTACCAAGGAGTCCAATCTTGAGTTATTTCTAATCCAAGCTTTCTCAATGTGTATCTAGTAGATGTTACTGGTATTCTTCCATCAGTATCCCCGCTGTATAAAATCCCAAAAGCCAATTTTGAAAAAGAAGGAAGCAAATCTTTAGTATATAAATCAATAATTGATCATTATGCTGACTTTTTTTTTTTCTCCCGAATAAGAAAATTATAGTTATGAAGTAAGAGAAATAAGAAATATATTATTTACCTGTAAACCCAAATGCGAAGTCCTCCATCTTTAAGCTTTCTAATTATAGGGAGTATCGAAGCCGGTGCATCATTCCAAAACGTAATATTATCGCTGTGAAAGTATACATAACTTGGTTAAAAACAAGTGATTTTGCTTGGTACGTAATACGTCTATTTTCAATTCTAAAGAAAATCAAATAAACGAAAAAGGTCAACTTCTCAAAAATTTGTTCGAGTAATCAAACTGATCGCCTACTTTACTTTTTAAAATAAAAGAAAAAAAAAATCATCAAAGAAATAAACCTTAATGTTATGCTTTGCTTAGAAGAGACATAGACTTCTATAATACTTAAATAAAAAGTCGTTTGTAGTTATGAGCAGTGCATGTGGCAGTGACTATAAAATTGTGTTTATGATTATAATACCTGCAATGAGTCCATGGATAGGGAATTTTGGTGATATTGGCATGCAAGGCAGCTTGGACATCAGGCCTATTAAAATAGACCTCGGTGTAATCTGATGCACATGGGTCGTATCCAGCTGGTCTCTTGTGCCAACCATGCTGCAAATTAAATACCAAAGGGATGAATATTTTGTTGTGGATTTACGTTAATATTAGAAGAATACTATAATTAACTACAATATATATATATATATACACACACATATAATGGTTCTATAGTAGTGAGCCTTTTTGTTGTAGGGAACATTTGTTGCCAGTGACTGTAAATTATAACTGTCAAAAAATAAATCCAATAAAATCAGCTGATAGTAGTTCAGAAATATTCCTATCAATAGAGCCCTACGATGTGTTTTTCGTATCCAATCGGAGATTGATCAACATGTTGGTCCAATCATATATTGTGATTAAGCTAATAAGCTATCGTCGTAACTATTAAGTTGTTTACCCTAATTAATTAATTATATATGGTGTTCATTACGTACGTGTCACTATTTGTAACGTCCCTACAACTAGATGCAGAGCCACGTGAGGAGGCCGAGAAGGGCCAATTGAAATTTTATTTTCTTGTAAATAGCATGTAATTATTTTTCCAAAATTAGCCTTTTTTCTTCTCTATAATTAGTCTCTGTCTTTCTCAATTTGTAACCTCAAATTTTGAGTTAGACTCCTACAATTAAAATACATTTGATTTTTACCTCCTTTGGATTTAATTCTTGGCTCCGCCACTGCCCACAGCATATGTGGTATCATTTTTTTTTTTTCCAACTAGATGTGAGGAAAGTTTTAGGAGGTTTAGTATTGAGAAGGTGAATTTGTGATAGGTCAAATCATTATATAAATATAGAATTCGAATCTTATCAAAATCAAACAACATATGTAAATTAATCTGACGCGCTCGCTTTCAAATCAAGCAGGAAATATTAATATATTGCTAGAGAATTACCCGATTGTTGAGAGAATGAAGAAGTACTTACAGATTCAGAAAACAAATTGTTAGCGCGAAAGCGCTGGAAAACAGGGAGTTGCTGCCTTGTACTATTGGTGCTGTTGCGAATATCATCGACACACCTGGAAGTGTACAAGCTGTACATGTCAATGATCTTGTACACATCAAAATACTGATTAAGCAGATGATTGCACTCGTTTTGTGGACTTGGATCACTGAAATTGCATTTGCTCTTAATCCCCTCGTATAAGCGATCTGAAATCACTGCATGGTCCCATGCATAATCGATCATTCCCGTCTGATCTGTGTCATCGTCTAATAGAGCATTCCCTATCTGCTCTTAATAATAACATATATTTATATAGATATTATATTAAAGAACGTCAACACTTGAACAAGGATGTTATACATTAAAGAAGTTTTCTCTGAGGCCCACATGTATATGGATGAAGTTTTCTTAAGAAGATATTCACCATTTATCATCTTTTTACTTTTATTTGGGCTTTTTAAATGTTATTCTAATAAAAGATAATAAAAATATGCATGAATGAGATATGCGATGATATTGCATGTGTGTAGGATAGATGAGACTTGTAAGTACATATTATATATGTTGAAGGCTTTTGCAATTAGCAAAAGCTATTATTCTGTTATTTATTCTATTTTTTATTGTCAGAACCACTGAATTACAAGATGAAAAGAAACATTTATATGAGATATATGTATACATATATGTGTGTGCCCTGGCAACGTTTTGTGTACCAAAAACACCGTTATGATCAATAGAGAAGATGTGGACGAGACTGATCATGTTAGTAGAATTTCATGCATGCATATATGTACACTCGAAAAAGGATATTATAATTTTGAAGGCTTATTCTAATTAGTCACACAAATTAAATATTTTTTTACCTTTAATTTTTCTTGATATGTTAAAAAGCTAGCTGTGATGCATGATGAGAATATACACATATAAATACCAGTATAAGTGTGTGTGTGTATATATATATGAGACATGTCATTTTAGAATTGGGTTGAAGCTGATAATATTATTACCATGAAGCCTTTGAGATTTATGTAATTTCTCTTTGGCACGCGCTTGTTTCTGTCAAAAATGACCTCGGAAAGTTGTGGAACATAATGTCCTGATCAAGAAGTGCAGAGGATTGAAATCAGTTTCATGGATATCGTATAACAATATAAATTTTCTCCAAATAAGCATCTACATTTATCTTTCCAAGAATTACAAATATATGCTGAAGATATTTTAAGTGATAATAATATTTACTATGCAAAGTATAAAATTACAAAAATATGCCTTACGTTTTAACTACTATAACACTTACCGGCGTAGCTTTCTCCGGCAATGTAGAATTCATGGGACTGATATTGAGGAAATCTTCCAAACCAGTTGATTAGGAAAATGTAAGAGTCCTTGGCTATAACACAACAAAAATATCTGTATAAGAAGTAATTACAATATTTCGGAAATCGACCTAGATCACTTTGTCTGGTGCGCATGCACTAATAACTTCTATTGCACAAATTATTAAATTATTAAATATGATGGATTGACGACGATCAATGTGATAGTAGATAGTTTAATATATAATTTTATAACCAGTGTTTAAGTTTAATATATCAATGGAATTGATCAGCATAATTATTACCAGTAATAGTATCGCCAAGAGCCTTAATGTCACTGCTGGTATTGGAGTATGAAAACCCAACTCCAATCGGAGATTCCAAAAACAATAAATTGGCGGCTAAAAAAAAAAGAGTAATATTGTGAGTTTCACTAGAGTTCTTAATAGTGATAACAAATGACATATGGATCAGAAAGGAATAAATTAATATTTAGAGAAAATTTTCTTGAAGGAGGTTTTGAAATACCATTGTTCCATGTATAAGGGTTGAACTTTAGTTTAGGTTTGCTGCCTTTTTGAGGGAAGAAAGGCCCCAGCTCTTCTGCTGCTCCAAAGCCAATTGATGAACATCCAGGTCCTGCATGCATGTATAAATTTCAATTATTGGAGATAAGATGAGAAAAACATTTGACATAAATATCCAAACTAAACCTATCATAAGCCACATTGGGCTATTTAATTATGTAAATTACCTAGTGAAATTTAATTAAAATTGATACAGTTAATTAATGCCATATTTATATAATCTCTGATACATATAGAGTCTTTTAAGTTTTGTACTAGAGTTTGTTAGACTACCTATGTATATACGTACAGAGGCTTTGCTAGTTGATTGTAGAGCGTCCGAGACTCTAATTTATCGATAATGATTTCTTAAATTATGACTATAGTATCCCCATCATTAAATATTTTTAAGTACTCTCTTCCTATTGCTTCTAGTACTATTTTTAATTATGCTATGTAGGAAGTTGCTCATTTGTGCTAGACACCACCGTTGTTAATGGAATATATCCCTCGTGGGCATCACAACTCGATGGCTATATTTACTAGCTGGTCAGGTCAACAGCTACTTTTGCATTATTTGCCTAACATAGATACAAATATTTCAATAGTACTAATTAAGCATTCAATTATCTATCTTTTTTCTTCTCTGAACACCAAATTGTAATTTGTCTGTATCACTCTCTCACCTTCTCTTGGACAGATCTCCCTTTCATCAAGATTATCTCTCTGACGTCTTCATTTTAACTTCCAAAAAGAAAACTATAGATGGCCTATATACATTTCTTAATCGTTTGATTTAATAATCAGTACAAAATATTTGGTTAGAACTTAGGTTTATTAATAGATAAAAAAGAAAGAAAAGATGACATCCAAAATTAAGTTAGTTAAAATTCAATAATGATCTATTTAATTATTATTAGTTGTATATGCATAAAACCACCCACCATATTAATATTTCTCCCTTCCATCAAAAAGGTTGAAAAGGAAAGAAAAGAAAATCCATCAACATGATAAGGTTTGACCACGCATTCATATATAAATATTATGATAGCGCAGTACAACCACATATTTCATACTTGATTCATTGACTTGACTGTAACTAGTATATGTCCTTATCTTGTTTGTACATGAAATAAAAGAATCCAAAGATATATGAAGATTCTTCTGCTAATAGTCTTAATAATTTTAGAAATAATAATAATTCGCTAATAACTCGTATTTAATGTATCCTTGAAAAAAATTTAGTTCTAATAATTTTGAAGGTCAATTATAATATATTGCTTCTAATGAAAACAGGTTTAAATTATAACCAATATATTTATTTGTATATACAGTCGCCAAATAATCATGTCTCAGAGACAATTACTTAGTGAGAAGCTCATAGATGATAATTAATTGGAAAAAAAGGATTAAGTAACCAACGTTCTTAAATCCCTTCATATACGTCATAAAGCTTTTTTTTTTTTTTTTTTGGTTCCCATGTATTTGTAAACATATTATGCAATCTTTTTTAGCGTGGAAATTTTCAATATTATTGAGTGGTGGGAACGTAAATGAAGAATCAATAAATACTATAATTATTCTAGCTAGACAATAAATCAATTTTAATTTTTTCATGCAACTATATAGTAATGCTAGGAGCCGTCATTTTTTGAAAACTGGTATATAGAGTCCTATCTATATGCTTCATTTGTATGTATAATATTGCACATTTATACGTAGTGTAATATTTGGTAAAACGGAGGTGAAAGACTGGACAAAAAAATATAAAACCCGCATTAATTTCTTTTTTCAGATTATGTCACTTAATGCAATACTTAAATTAAGTTTAATTAAAAACCTATATATATAATGCGTACGAACCTCCATTAAGCCATAAGACGAGAGGTTTGTCCTGAGGTTTGTTTATGGCTTCAAAGAACCAATAGAACAAGGCCCTTCCATGAGTTTGATTGACGGTAACATACCCGGCGTAGTGCTTAAAGTTCACCGGAGGCTGTCCCGGAAGCCCGACCACTCGGTCTGCTTCTTGCTGAACTCTGACTTCGTCGCTGAGCTTGTAGTCATAGTCATATACATTTCCTCCTAAACTAACACCAACTAAGAAGCTCAAAGTAAGCAAAAAATGAAGAAGAAAAAGAAGATAATAATTCATGGCCATATTAAGTAGGGAATGTTTGAGCCAATTCTCTCTCTCTCTCTCTCTCTCTGCAAGAGAATAAGAGAGTATAGATATTTATAAATGAACAAAAAGGAATAAGTAAAATGTACGTGTGGTTTATGTATTGTGAAAGATCCAAGACAGATAAGATATCATGTGTGTAGTCTTGCTGTTAGCTCATTCTCAGCTGGAAGTATATGAAAAGATCCCATTCAGTTCTTTTTATTCCCTAAAGCTGTGGACAACGTTTCTTTTTGGAAGTATGCTTCAAAAAGTAGGTATTCATACATCATTAATATCGGAATTGAAAAATGTATAACTTATATATATATATACATATTTTGGCATTTGTTTTCTTCCAACTGAGTCAAAAGCCATCAACCCGGCCTTTGGACTTTCCAATGTTTCTTTGGGTGGTTTAGTGGCAAAGTACCCGCTAATTATCTGGTTAAGCTATAGGTATGCTATTGGTCAAAGATAAAAATATAGAAAATTACTATTGTGATGATCACTGTTGGTCTTTTAACTAGTTAAAAATAAAAATGTATAATTGTATCGTCCCTTTGTAATAATTCCTAGAACCGGCATATTAATATGTCATTGGATGAAACTTTAATTCATTTTTTTAGTGGATACCACACGACAAAGAGAAGAAGTATGAGAAAAATATTGTACTTGAATATATGGGATTGCAAAACCAAACACAAACCCTAGAACATTCATGTAAAACTGATAGGAAGGGATTTATTGAGTATACCTGAGTCCATGATTTAATACCGTAGTCTGGACGATGAACCTGAGGCGGAAGCGTAAGAAATTGACTGTAATCGCTAGAGGGTTTTGAAGAATTCAGAGAGGAAAACTCTTATAATTTTTTATTTTCATCTAGAGCTGAATACAAGCTAGGAATAAATAGGATACACAGTCCTATCAGCTGAGGAAAAAATATCCCAAGAAATCTGAACAATTAAATCCTGAAAATCAGGATTTTAAATAGCTAAATCAACACATAAAAGAATACAACTGTTCTAAACTTATAAAGGAAATAAATATACACAAAAGACACCACTGAAATCTCCTAATTAAGTAGGTAATCAAATCCTACTCATCAGGTTTTAATACCGCATTTTCACACTCCCCCTCAAGCTGTGAATAGATGTTAATCATTCCCAGCTTGGAAATCAGATTTTCGAAGCTCACTCTGGGAAGAGCTTTAGTGAGGATATCAGCCACTTGAGAGCTTGTCGGAGTATATATCAAGTTGAGTATTCCTTCCTCAGCTTTTTCCTTTATAAAGTGACGATCCAATTCAACATGCTTGGTGCGGTCATGATGTACTGGGTTTTTTGCAATACTAATGGCAGCCAAATTGTCATAATAAACTTTCATCGAACCACTTGATTGAACTCCTAGCTTATTTAAAAGTCTCTTCAACCATATTCCCTCACATATACTCAAAGCTAATGCTCGATACTCTGCTTCAGCACTACTCCTTGCTACAACTGTTTGCTTTTTGCTTCACCAAGTTACCAGATTTCCCCAAACATAGGTACAATACCCTGTAGTAGACTTTCGGTCTGTCACAGAGCCTGCCCAGTCAGCATCTGAGTAGACTTCAATTCCTCTTTCACTTCCTTTCTTAAAGAACAAGCCCTTGCCAGGTGTCATTTTCAAGTACCTGAGAATTCTGTAAACTGCTTTAAGATGCTCCTCATTAGGACTATTCATGAACTGACTTACAACACTGACCGGGAATGCAATATCAGGCCTAGTATGAGACAAATAGATAAGTTTACCAACCAACCGCTGATATCTTCCCTTATCTACTGGAGTACTCTCTGTTTTCAATCCCATTTTAAAGTTTGATTCCATTGGAGTGTTAGCAGGTTTGCAGCCTAGCATTCCAGTTTCCTTTAGCAGATCAAGCACATACTTTCGTTGTGAGACTGAGATCCCTTTCTTAGTTCGTGCAACCTCCATACCTAGAAAATATTTCAGATTTCCTAAGTCTTTAATCTCGAATTCCTCAGCTAGAACTTGTTTGAGGATGGCCATTTCTTCTAAAAAATCACCTGTCAAGATAAAGTCATCAACATATACAATAAGAATAGCTATCTTGCCTTCCGATGATTTCTTGGTAAACAAAGTATGATCGGCCTGTCCCTGTTGATACCCATGTTTCTTAACTACCTTCGTGAGCCTGTCAAACCATGCTCGTGGAGACTGTTTGAGTCCATACAGTGACTTTCGAAGTTTGCACACTTTATTGTAATTGCTTGATGTCTCAAATCCTGGAGGAATCTCCATATACACTTCTTCTTCTAAATCACCATTGAGGAATACATTCTTGACATCTAGTTGATAAAGTGGCCAATCATGGCTAGCTGCCAAAGATAATAACACTATGATGTTATTGAGTTTTGCAACAGGAGCAAATGTTTCCTGATAGTCAAGACCATAGGTTTGAGTGAACCCCTTAGCAACTAGTCTTGCCTTATATCGATCAATACTCCCATCTGGTTTGCATTTGACATTGAATATCCATTTGCATCCCACGGGTTGTTTCCCTCTAGGAAGGTCTGTAAGTTCCCATGTGCCATTTTTCTTCAGAGCATTGATTTCCTCACCTATAGCTACTTTCCATTCTGGTATTCTGAGTGCGTCTTGAATGGTTCTTGGAATTTCTGTGTTGGTGATATTCACTGTAAATGCTTGAAAACTTGGTGATAAGCTTTTATATGAAAGATAATGAGCAATAGGATGTTGAGTACACATTCGAACTCCCTTCCGTAGTGCAATAGGAACATCAAGATCATTAGTAACACTCAGCTCATTAGTAGCATTATCAGAACAATTTTCAAACAATATGTTACCTGGACTATTCGGCTGCGAGTTAGACTCATGGTTCTGCTCAAGGAGTGTATGAGGCTCTGTCTCTTACTGTGGTTTCTTTTTTCCTTGAATAAACACGTAACTCAGAATTTATTATAGGTAGCGTGGTTGGCCCAAAGATGATGGAGTCCTAGGTGTAGGTGGTGGAGTTCGACCTGTCTCGGTTATTTGAGGTGGTAGAGGTTGTGGCAAGTTTTCTGGTGGGTAGGACATGGGAATGATTGGTTGAGATGGTGAAAGTTGTGGTGGGTTTTCTGATGGGTAAGATATAGGAATGATAGGTTAAGATGGGTATGACACTGGATGCCAAAAACTACATTCTTCTTCAATTGTTAAATTCTCCCCCTGAATGTTGGTTTTGGGATAGTAAGGTTGAGTATCAAAGAAGGTTACATCCATAGTGGAGTAAAATTTCCTAGTGATAGGAGAGTAACATTTATAACCTTTTTGAGTGGGTGAATAACCAAGAAAAATACACTTTATGGCTTTTGGGTCAAGTTTACTGCGGTGTTGGGAGTTGACATGGACAAACATACTACATCCGAATACCTTTAGAGGCAGTGATGAGATAATTCTATTGTCTGGATAGGATTGGAGCAGTGTTTGACAAGGAGTTTTGTAATTTAAGACCCTAGAAGGCATCCTATTGATTAAATAAGTTGCAGTCAGGACAGCTTCCCCCCAAAAATATTTAGGAACATTCGTTGAAAACACGATAGATCGAGCTACTTCAAGAAGGTGTCTATTTTTTCTTTCAGCAATTCCATTTTGTTGAGGGGTTTCAAAACATGAATTTTGTTGAATTATCCCATTATTTTTGAAATAGTCACCCAAGATAGAATTGAAGTAGTCTTTGGCATTATCTGAACGAAAGACTTTAATCTTAGTTTGGAATTGTGTTTGGATCATGGTGTGGAATGTTTGAAAGATATTTTTGACTTCAGACTTCTCTTTCATAAGGTATATCCATGTTACCCTTGTATGATCATCAATGACTGAAATAAACCATTTACTACCAGAAATATTGTTGACTCTTGATGGCCCCCATACATCACTATGAATGATAGTAAAAGGTTGTGACGGTTTATACCCCTGGATTGGGTAACTGTTCCTAACATGCTTTGATAATTGGCACACTTCACATTGAAGAAACTTTGTATTGATTTTATTGAATAAATCTAGAAATAGTCTCTTCAAATACAAGAAATTAGGATGCCCTAGCCTATAATGCCACAACATGATAGCATTTTCATTATTGGACATAGAAAAAACAGGAAATGACACACCCTTTGTGATTTGAGTTTGTTTTTCAGGATTGTCAACCATTTGGAGTAGATAGAGCCTCGCATACTCCTTAGCATTGCCAATCATCTTCCGTGATGCCAAGTCCTGAAATGAGCAACATGTAGGTGAAAAATTAGCGACACACTTCAGATCTCTTGTAATTTTGCTCACAGATAGCAAGCTACAAGTTAACTTAGGGACCAATAACACTGATTTTAGGACCAGGTTTTTAGATATTACAACAGTTCCAGTTCCAGCCACTTTGGGTAATGATCCATTAGCAATTTTTACCATAAAATGTTCATGGCAAGGACTAAAATCTCTAAACAATGAAGCGTTACCAGTCATGTGATCAGAAGCACCTGAATCGACAATCCAGGGACTGTTTTTCTCCAACTGAATACCCAAGGCAGTAGAAGAACTACTATTTGAGCAACTGCTGCAGTTCCTGAGGAAGAGTTTGGAGGATTTGGCTGAGTTTGTTGAGTAAATATTTTCTTGAGAAGTTTGAGTTGTTCCTTGCTGAAGAGGGTTGTTTCTTGTGCAGATTGTGGTGCAGTTTATCCATCTCCAACAGCAGTATAACCTCGACTTTCACGAGGTTTCCAATCTGAAGGCTTACCGTGAAGGACCCAACAATTCTGCTTGATATGACCAGGTCTACGACAGTGCTCACACCATGGCCTTCCTCCTTTCTTGGCACGGTTATCAGGTCCTGGGAGGTTTGTGTTGCGGATAGCAAGAGCAGATCCTTCGTTTGGGGTGGTTTGTCCTCCTAACATGACCTTCTTCCTAAGATCCTCTCTTCTCACCTCAGAAAACACCTCTCGAATGGATGGAAGTGGTTTTACAGCAAGTATTCTTCCCCTTACTTCATCTAAATTTTTATTTAACCCTAGCAAAAACTTAAAAATCCTCTCTTTTTCTTCAATCTTTTTATACTTTTGATTACACTCAGGACAACCGACCTTATTATCACTAAAAAGATCAAGTTGTTGCCAATAACGGTTCAAAGTATTAAAGTATTGAGTAACAGAGAGTTCTCCTTGCCGAAGGTCATGAATCATACCTTTGACTTCAAATAGTTGAGAAGTGTTTTGATTGTTGGAATATGATTCTCTTGCTGCATCCCAAATTTCTTTGGCCGTTACATAGTACATAAAATCTTCTCCTATGTCGTTGGTCATTGAATTAACCAACCAAGACTTTACCATACTATTTTCAGCCTTCCAAGTCTTAAATTTAGGATCATCTTCTTTGGGTTTTGTGACTACTCCGCTGAGATAATCGTCCTTGCCTTTGCCTTCCACAAACATCATCACAGAGTTTGACTATTGAAGATAATTCTGCCCGTTTAATTTGTGGCCAGTAATGAGGGCAGAAAAAGTGGTTTCAGCTGAGCTATTGTTGCTGGAAATAGGGGACTCTCGGTTGGTAACTTCTGACTCAGAAATGGCTGGAGCAGCCATTGGAAAAGGATAGGTAAAAGAGCCTAACCTGAGCTCTGATACCATGAAGAATTCAGAGAGGAAAACTCTGATAATTTTTTATTTTCATCTAGAGCTGAATACAAGCTAGGAATAAATAGGATACACAGTCCTATCAGCTGAGGAAAAAATATCCCAAGAAATCTGAACAATTAAATCCTAAAAATCAGGATTTTAAATAGCTAAATCAACACATAAAAGAATACAACTATTCTAAACTTAAAAAGGAAATAAATATACACAAAAGACACCACTGAAATCTCCTAATTAAGTAGGTAATCAAATCCTACTCATCAGGTTTTAATACCGCATTTCCACAGGTTTGATCTTCTGTAGCCTAAAAGCCTAAAGTCACTCAGATGGAATTCTCTGTAATTGATGGTGGGTTACAGAGAATTGAGCGTACATGTTCTTTTGGCTACAGGGACCATAACCCTAAAAGGTTCTTTATATAGTCCCCTGTTGGGGTATCCATCAAACCCTAACTGGGTGACTAACAGGGTATCCACATTGGTATCCATACCCAGTTGGATATCCTGACTCAGCCCTAATTAAATCACTTATTGGGTCTGCTTAAGAACAATATGGCCCAATACAATTGTCCAAAATATATGTGGCCCACTATAGGAAATACAATTTCCTAACAATCTCCCACTTGGGTCACATATGAACCAAATACAATTGTATTGCAAAACTGAAGTATGGCCATTAATACACCATATTATTCCTGAATATCCCCGAAGTTGTAATTCCGTCCATCAGACATATCAATACTAAACCAAAGCACTCGTCGTCGCACTTATTTGGATGGCAACTAGAACCATCAATGATCACCGTACTAATACACCCGAATGACATAGATCGAGTATAGAATGTGGCATGGAAATTACACGCAATGTGATTTACCGTGTCTATTTCCAACTGGTCTACCCGAAACTTTATTGAGATCGACCGTAGTCTTTCTCCTTTAGTGCATTACCGCAAACTTTATTGTTAACCACAATGGGAAAGCCAGAAAATATGAAATGCATCATATAATTTATAATGAACAGAGTCTACAATGAAAACCATCATCAATAACCAAATACTGCAGTAAACAAACATAAACAATTGTCACACAATAAGCATCTAAACCAAATTACAAACTCCCACTAAAACTGCACACCATCCAAAAATACAACACCCATACGAGCAGTGTGCTCGTGAAAGACCTTAGGTGGTAAACCTTTGGTGAGCGGATCCGCTAACATAGAGTTTGTACCGATATGCTCAATTGACACTAAACGACTCTGAACTCTCTCTCTAACAGCTAGAAACTTAATGTCAATGTGCTTTGACTTTGATGAGCTCTTATTACTGTTAGAATATAAGACTGCCGAGTTATTGTCACAATAAAGTTTCAATGGCCTCT